>MPNW01000014.1:130514-175950 GCA_011800805.1 Hirudo medicinalis
TTATGTTAAATTGTAATGAATTAATTATGTTAAATTATAATGAATTAATTATGTTAAATTATAATGAATTAATTATGTTAAATTATAATGAATTAATTATGTTAAATTATAATGAATTACTTATGTTAAATTATAATGAATTAATTATGTTAAATTATAATGAATTAATTATGTTAAATTATAATGAATTAATTATGTTAAATTGTAATGAATTTACTTGAAATTAATTCGCTTACTTACAATTAAGTTTGGAAATAATTCAGCACAAGGTAAATGAAATTCTATTCAGTGTTTTTAGGACTACAACAACGATGACGAAGAAGCTCATTGTTAGGAGCTGTTGAATAATTTTGTAGAGAGAAAATGTTGTCAGTGTTATATTTCAATTCTCAGCTGATAAACGATGTGGTTGATGTTATAATGTTTAGTCCATTTTTCAAATAAATATTTTTCATTTTCATATTTTCATTTTTCATTCTTTAAAAAAGAAATTAAAATTGCTTCAGATAAAAAGTATGGTAATTATGGGTTCGGGTTAGATGTAAGGTAAATAAATGGAACCTTGAATATGGCATTTACGCTGGACCGGCTCAAAAACAAACAGATTGACTTTATTTATAAGTGAGTTACTGAGGCTGGAGCTGAAACTTTCAATGATTGTGTCCAATTTTAAAATTCTTCTTGAAAATTAAGAGATTTTTTGCATGAATGCGATCATTTGACGACAAGGTAGACTTTAGAGCACAAAGGATGTTTTAAGGCGAGATTCTTCATCAAGGAATCGATATCTTCACAAGTTTGGAATCTGATATTCGACCTGCAAATTTAACAAAGACTTATAAAACTTATCAAAGATTTATCAAAGTCTTATCAACAATTTTTTCTATCAGTTCTCATAAAAATTTCATTTAAGGAAGGTGTGATCAAAAAAATCGTTGCTTCAACATTTTCTGATAATCTATTGTTATTGTGATATATCTATTATTTTATGATATCTATTATTATTGTTATTTATCTATTATTTTATGGTAATCTATTATTTGTATTTAGCCGATATTTTGAGTGCCTTTTGTATCCGAATGGGATGTGAAGGCACTTTTTAATCGATCCACCAATTATATAGCGCCCCTACCCCAGGGCGCTCCCTGGCTGGGTTGCGAACACGACACATTACGACTGTTGCTATTATGACCGCATGCAGGAATGCAACCCATTCGGCCAACCTGCACGCCAGTTATTATTATTGTTATTTATCTTTTATTTCATGATAATCTATTATTATTGTTATTTATCTATTATTTTATTGATCCTTCCATTTGTTCTATCGACTTCTTCCACCAATCTTAAGGTAAAACAAAAAAAATGAAATTTGAGTTCAGGCAGAGAGATATGGAGAAAATGTTTCTTTCGATAATTGCTCCCCATTTATCTTCTTCCTCCCTCATTATGTTATCGCATAAACTCTCCATGCGTTTAAATTTCATTGAAAATCATTTTTTAAGTAATGTTATTCAATTGATGGCTTATTTACGAGGCACCCACATGACTTCAACAATGTCATTTAACATTTATTTAACTCTTTGTCGGATGTTATAAAGGAACATCTATTTCAAACGCATTCACATTTCGGTAATGAATTTTGAAACAAATTCAAACATCTTGTAGTTATGTAAGTTATGCCACAATCTTATCGGAAAATGCGATAAAAATAAATTAATGTTAAAAATATTTTGTCGAGCTGAAAAACAATCAGAAATGATAGAGGAACATTACGATGAATTTAAAAAATTAAAATATATCGTTGAAACTATTCATCTGACTTAGTTCCAACGCACTGACAACAATAGGCATGTTAATTAAACTTTCAGGAACAGCGAAATTCGTTTATCGTTTTCCATGTTCGGTGAAAACTGGCGAAGATGAACGAAGTGCGACTGGACGGATGCAGATAAGAAAGGACAAAGAAACTTTTGCAATCTTGGAATCGTCGTAATCGTACTTTCATAGAATTTAAGAGATCAACAAGTATTCGACGAATTTAATAAAGTTGTTCATTCTGTTGTTTAACAAACTTTTATAAACATAAGCGGGTATCCTGAATTTGTAAAGATTTATGAAGTATTGGAGGAGTTGAAATTGTACTGCTACAGCACGGAAGCAAAATAGGTCATCTGGCAATTCCTTGGAATTAAAAAAAAATGCTCTCACGAAATTTGATACTCGAGAAATTGTTTGACATTTTTGTGAATATGAGAAGGTCTGAGTGATATTTTTAGGGAGAGGCAAAATTCTTTCAACCTCGCCGAAATAAGCCGAGTAGGCCTACCTCTTTTGCTTGTCAATTTCAGCTCCAAAGTTAAGGTCATCTCACATCTCATGATTTGAGATTTAAAAACCGTGGGAGATACTCTCTGTTTCTCTGTTCCCAAGAAGCGTCTCGAATCAGCCAAGAAAGCGCCACGTCATTTATGAACAGACACTAGGGAAATGGATCGACAAATGCCTTAAAAACAACATAATTACTTAAAAACAAAGCATCGTTGTTGTTTTAAGTCATGTGCATTGTAATAATCCTTTGGTTTAATTGATATTTTTTCAATATTTGGTCAATTTTTATAATCAAATAGCTTTGAATTATTTTTTTTTACAATCTTGTCTAGACTCATTTGAACTGACCCTGTTTTCATTAACGGCTTGATTTTTTGGCGGCCAGTTCGTTATGTCCGACTTCTTAGTTTTTTTCTTTTCCATTCTTGACTGCGTCTCCATGCTCGGGCTATCAATTTATTACGTATCTTTAGCGTTTATTGGTTTTGTACATTTCATTTAAAGAAATGGAGTTTGATTGGTGCGAAGAAAAGTCGTCTAGTAAAAACATGAGCGCATTTTAACATCGATTGAACGGCTTGGAAGATGATGAATTTGATTTGGAATGTGTTCTGAGGGATAGGAAACCGAATAATAATTTTTGAAATGTGGTCCGACATTTGGTTTTATAAACATATCAAATTTAGCACGCAGCCTAGCAATGGATGGGATTTTCCATAAGATATAATATTTTAATAAAAGTGCAATTTTTAGTCAGGAATAACGATATTAATCTCACTTCAATTTATTTAAAATTATTATATCTTAACTGGCAAAAGATTATAACATTATCTGATCTAGAATGTGACTTTATTAATCCTTCTACCTGCTGCAAGAAACTCAATAAGGTTGGATTTGATTTGACTATTTGGGGATCATTTTGAATTAGAGTTATATCTAGATGGTTTTTCCTGAAATATTTGCTCTAACATCTGCCTCACTGTTATATCTGTGTACTTCTCATTGGTTCATGTTTGCATTCTTGTCACCTCTAACACTTTGGACACTGTACAAGTAAGTTGTTATTAGATTTCCTAATAATGAGTTTTCATCATGTTAAAAATAGAGTGTTTTTTATTAAGGTTTTTCACTGTACCTTCCAGTAATGCTGGAGTATATGACCCAATAGAAATTTATAGCCACAGAGTTCTCAGTGAATTCATGAAAGAGTCAATAGCAAAAACAACGTACTACTTGTTATGGTTTTTTGCATCACTTTACAAGTAAAATGAGTTACTAATTTAATTGTCCAATAATTTAATGCAACTAAATATGTTTTTTAAATTTCAGTTTGTCAACGTTGGTCTCAGTTGAATTTTCGGTAGACTGAGTAAAGTGCTTGTAAGAGTAGAGATGACTATGATAAAGACCCCAGCAAAGCCAATTTATTTATGTATGAGTTAGAAGATGTTATTTTTGGCAAAAATGGTTACAATGTTACATCAGCAACTTTAACACCCAAAGACTTTTATAATTTGAAGAAGTAGAATACTGAAGTTTATAACAAACAAGAAAACTTTTGTGACTTGTTGCATTTTCTTGATACACGTTTTCGACCTTCACATTAAGAATCGATTAGTTGAATTTTATCTGTTTGAGATTTTAAACTGTATTTTGGTATAATGGTGTAGTGCCACTGTTCACATGCCTGCCTTTGTTTTGGTAACGTATGAGCCCAGTTTGTATTTGTTATAATGCCAAGTCAAGCTTACAAATTTGAGTTATTTAGCGTTTCCGGCATTAGTGCGACCCAGCCATAATGTGTACCTTGGGGTACCCAAGAAGCATTTCCTGAAGTTATAATGCTCGATTACATTGGGTAAAAGACAAAACTTATATTATTTTTCACTGATAGTTATGGATCCTTCAAAGATACGAGATGAATGCTGTTCATTTAAAACAACTAAGAGATTATTTTGTGACTGCTTTCTGAGTGTTGGTCTAGACAAGCGGTTTCCTAAATTGGCGGTACGCATTGCTAAAGCTTTGTCCGCTGTAAGAAAGAGGTCAAAGATGTGTAAGTGTCATTATGTGGTTTAAAGGAAATCCATTTCTTTTTGCAATTCGATTATTCAATTTTGGCAGGGATGAAGCTTTGCTTTTAGCATAATTGATATGAGGATGAAATTATCATAAGGAAGGATAAAATTATTGCTCGACCCATAGATATTTCTTTAGTAAATAGTTTAAAAATTTTGGTTCCTAATTATTTTACCTGTAAAAACAACGATACTGATGCTATTTATCGAAAGTGTTTCGCGGCAGGGATATCATTTCGGCTTTTCCGAGAAGGATGTAAAGCCTCAAATCCTTGAAACCTTGCTCAATCTCATGAAATGGCCTTTTTTGCTTCTCCCCTGCCTCCCAAATAGAGTCCATGTTTCCTGGGGAGGAGCGCTGGTACACATTTTCTTTGAAAGGAGGGTGCTGAGCAAAATAACTTTGGGAACTACTGGTCTAGACAGTTAACGTGCCTTAGCATCCGAAATGGATATGCAGGGCACTTAAAATATCGGCTAAATAAATAAATGAGAAACTATTTTGAAGGCAGGTGGTGGCACTGAAGTAGTGACGCATCGGGGAAAATATGGAAGAGAATGGTCTAGGAAAGTATAATAAGATTCGTGTTGAAGAAAGTGCATGTGAGAGCGTTGCAAAGTACACTTTTTAAACTGTTATGATTTTGTTACATTGTACCTAACTCATAACTCATAATATTGCCTCATAAAAAAAATGTTATGAATAATAGAGCGTCCTAATACTGTAGTTTCCTTAAAGGCTTTGTTCCAGTTATTTCTCTTGATTGGAATAATTTTAAGAATTGTATTGTTGTAACATTTATTATTTGCGTTTAAACACTAACATAAAATCCTCAAAATCTAAATATTATGCAAGAAAAATCCTCTTTTAGTAAAAAAAAAACAATGCATTTATATTAAATAATAAAGGCCTAAAATATAATTGCTTAAGAGTAAAATTTATTGCTCCAGGCATTCGTCAACATTTAGTTAAACGTTGTTTAAATCGGGGCAGTCGATGATGGAGGTGAGTGGTGCAATAATTGCGAGGGTTTTGTCGTTTCATTAAACATGTTGTGAACATTTTTCAGCCAAAATTTAAAGAAACTCTTCTGGAGTTTACTCAGAAATTTATGTTCTCTAATCGGAAACACTTACTTTCCGAAGTAAAAGCATGTGTCAACGACACCGGTTTGATATGTTTATTACTTTCTTGCTTAAGTATAATAAAATGCATTTAATGGATTATTGTTTAGTCGCCTTGTATGTAATTGTTGGCAATATTAATAAAAACTTGTCTGCAGCAAACGATGAATGAAATAGATGAACAAATAAATAGAATAAAGTCTAACATTTACAGAATGCCCGGAAGTTGTTGTCAAGGCGGTTGCCAAAGTGCTTGCTATGAATCTACAATATGTATATCAGGAGCATGACACACTTTCAACAATTGAACATCTTCTTGACACTTTGTGTGCAAGTTGGCTTAGTGCCACTTGTGCAGCTCTAACATTGAGTTTCAGTGAAAAAATTGAGTATTTTAAGAAAACTGCATATGTTTGGTATGTATCCTCTTAACATACTTAGCTATGACATTTAGTTGCTCAGATATTTAAGAATTTTGTGAAACAAATGTTTAGCTCATCAGAGTGCAAGCAGGCATATTTAATATTGAAATGGACAAATATGGTTTTAAGAAAAGGCCATTTCAATGAAGAGTTTATGAAAAGTGATGACATGATAAAAATGGTATGGAGAATAACATATTTGAATAAATGGAGGATTTCCGTGATGATGAAAAAAATGTCTTTAGGTTCGAATGCATCCCATTCTGGTTCATGTAGTTTGTGTGTCAAGCAACTCAAAGCTGAAGAAACTTTGCCACAAAGAAGTTACTCAAATTTTAAACAAAGTATGACAAATTTAAAATAATTTTTATATGGAAATCATCATTAATGCCTTCAAATTTCTCACCTCAGCATCCAGGTTACCTTGAGGTGTACAAAGGAGTCATCAAAGAGACCAATTCCCCTCTGGTTTTCTTCTCTTTTGTTGGGATTTTGTTGAATCATTTAACAGTGATAAAGGACTTAACATCTGCTGATGAGATTAAGGTTGGTGACATATGCTAATTAATCTGCAGTTTGTAATATTTATTTTGGCCAATTTATTCGATAGGTTGCATACAGAGATCATTATGTGGAGTCGGTGCTGAAAAGTCGAGAGAAATTGAATGACATCACCTTAAATTCATGTCAGTCGTTCCTCTTTTACTTGACCCATGAAGACTTCAAGTCTTTTGTCTGGCCTACTGTCGACAGATTCATGCTTAGAAATCCAGAAATCACCCTCTCCTGTGAGATACCAGTTACATTGTTATATTTTGTCATTTTGAATTAATTCTGTGCTCTATGAGCAACAGCCCAGTTATCTTCTTGCTAATAACTGTTTTGTAGCAAATTCTTTTGACAAGTTAGTCAGAAGATTTTTCGATCATCTGCATTATGGCATTACTTGAAAGCCATGCCAGTGTTTTGATGGGTTTTTGTTCTTTCAGGCTTGACAAAACTTATTGGTGGCCTATCCATTGATTTAAGTGTCTATGCTTTGGACATAGGAAAGCACCTGGCAGGTTGGTGCTTGGTGGATATTATTTTGAGATAATCATTGTTATTATTTCCTTCTAAAACACAGCTCAGTGCATCTCAAAGGAAGAGTTGCAACATGCTCTTGCGGTTGAGGGATGTCTTCTTTTGGCCAAGCAATGCACAGATTCGTCTGCCATTAAGAAATTGATTGATCACTTGTTTAAGGTTCTTGCTGGTAAATGGAAATGTTATTTGTTGATGAATTTTAAGTTGTCTTGGTCATGCGACGTCGTTGTCGTGAAAAGGTTCCGAGGGAAAGCTTTCATTGGTCTCGCAAAAGGTGAACGTGATGAGTGCTATTGGAAACTGCAGTCGAATGCCTTTCTCAGGATCATCAGCAGAAGAAATTGCAGCATCTGTTCTCATGCAGTTCATTAACTATCTGCAAACTGAGTGTGAGTGTTTTAAAGAATTGATCAGCAAAGTGGCCTCATTAGTAAATAATTTTTATTATCATTAACTAATAATAATAGTTAATTTATAATGGCGTCGGAGGCGCCTGCAAATATTACAACTCTATGTTGTCGCCGTTTCTAGCTGCAGAGTCGGCAATGGCTCATGCAGCCACAGTGATGTCGCAGTGGACGTGCAAGTTGTCTTCCTCACTTCCTCCACAATTCGTCCAATGGATCGACAAGTTGCTTGTCAACAAAACGACGACTTCAAACTTTAGGTCACAAGTCATTCTCTGCTTATCCAAACTTAAAGGTTTGCTGCTGCTTGCACCTTCTTTTTTTGTTATTATGAACATTTGGTTATGCGATGTCATTCATTGTCTCCATTTATTTTATTAATAAATAATAATGGAAATTTTTCTGTCTTTCCACAGTCGAAGCTCTTTCTCAAATGACAAAATGCTTGCCGACCATCATCCAGGCTTTTGAGAAGTGCATCGGTCAAACCTTCCAAGTACAATTGGCAACTGAAGCCATTCATGCAGCTTGTCTTGCACTGAGACTCATTGAAATTGATTTCTCTTTGGGTACGATTACTTCTGTTAAATTCTTCTGGTTGTCACAATTGATTTTTCTTTTAAAATTAAGAAAATAAAAATTCAAGAGCATTTAAAATTGCTTTCAGCTCCAAAGTGCACGTTCCTTTGGAATGCATTGCTTGATTGCGACAAGCAGTACTTCACAAGTGACAAATTCTTAAAATGTGCTCCAAAAGAAGGTAAGTCATTCAAGAGAATGTCATTCATAGTCGATAAAATCATTTTTCTTAATGCTCTTGCAGCCCTGGTTTCGTTAAGCGACGTGTCCATCTTGCTTTTCACGTTGCAGTCGGGAAAATTGAACGACAAGCACTTGAGGTGAGCAGTTAAAAGCATTCATTGACCTCTCACAGGCCATGATATTCACTTGCATTAATGATTGATTTGCCTTCAGTCTCTATGCAAGGGCTTTACTACTGGTTGCCATAAGAGGAGATCATGAATGCAGGAAGACTATCCTGCAAAAGCTGAAGAGGATGATCTCCTCAACAGATGGATTCTCATATGTCTTTGTTCTCCTCACAGAACTCTCTCATGTTGTTGCTTCTGGCAAGGTTGGTCATTTGCGTTTCTTTAATTTTTGCATCCTCCGTCATTTAGGTTGTTATTATTTGTTAGCTAATATTTGACAAATAAATTTTTTATGTTTATTATTCCTACATATTCCTAACTGTTTGAGCTGCACGGTAAATATGTCTGTGCTTTTATCTGCAGGCATTTGAGCAAGAACAAGAGGAGGATGAGGAATTGATGAAGGGAAACATCAAATCATTGTACGACATTTACCTCACGTTGTGTCAAGGTTCTTTGGATGATGAAGACTCAAAGAGGATTGCCAGGGAAACCCTGGTTCAAGTTCACCACCCTTTCATCTGTCAGTAAACAAATTTCTTCCACCAATATACTGATTATGCTGATCATTTGTTGTTTTGTTTCAGCTCAAACAATATCTGGTGGCTGGGTGAAGTTGCTGGAAAAGCTACAAATTGAACCAAAAAAATTTGTTGAAGAAACATCAGATTTATATGAGAGCTTCAGGTCATCTGACATCACGCCCGTGAGTTTGTCTTGTCAAATATTTTTGCCAACATTTGACCGGGTTTTTCTCTCGTTGAATTTTACCGTTTCTTTACTTAAACTTGCGTGGACTCCACCACCACGAAATGCCAACAAATAGCTAAAAATAATTTTCAGTGGTGTTCAAAATTAAAAACATTTGTTAATTTTTCAAAAGTCCCACATGAACGCCGTCTGCACTCTCGCACGTCTCGCTCCGATGAAGACGTTCGAGTTCCTCGAGAACGAAGTTTCGGCAATTTACTCGAATCCCGCTCTTCTCGAGGTCACCTCCGACGAACACGTTCTGCTTTCGTGGCCCGAAGGAGAGCTGTTCGATAAATCCGTGCGCGAACCGTAAGTTTTGTAGTTTTATTGGCGACCACTCCTAACTCGGCAGCGCAAAGCACGGTCAGAGAAGTTTAAATTTAACGTGTATTTCGTTTTTATTGTCGATCTAATTTAAAATCTAGCAAAGTTTCAATTCTTTAAATTATAAGGAGAGCTGAAAGAATTTGTTATTAATACAATAGTATTGACAGTAGTCGTTGTTTGATGTCACTAATAACAGGAAATATGAAGAGAAGGAATCTAATATCAAGAGGGAGAATAAATTATATTCTTACAAAGAACAACTGCTTGAAATGGAACTCAAAAAGGCAAATAATATTTTTTAATTATATAATTTTAAAACAGATTTTTTTTAATTGTGAATAATTGCTGATGCAAACTTTTATTTTCAGGAGTTGGCTAAGAAAAATCCAGTGAAAGAAGATCTGAAGTTATCAAAGAAACAACAGGAGATGGTTGATGAGCAACTGGCAAAAGAAACAAATACAAGAAACAAACTGAAAAAGGTTGTCTCTTGAAGTTGGATCTCATAAGTGTACTATGCTTGAATACTTATGAACGTTATTTCAGATGCTTTCTGAGCTAGAACATGCCAACAAGTTGGTCGAGTCGTGCATGAAGGGAGATGCCAAATACACGAGACTCAATTTTCATTGGCTCCTCCCGATGCTCGTCAGGCTGTTCAAATCTATTCTCGCGGCCCCTTCCGTTACAAAATTGTTCCTGAAATTGGAAGATATAGCTTTCAACAACCAACATCAGAGCTGGCCTGTTTCACAAGGTACTTAAAAATTTGTATTGGTGGCACACAGATCGGTTTGTTCGAAAGCAGGAGTCGTTTTATAAGCCTAGTAAATGTGAGAAGATTGCAATGACTTCTTTAAAAGTCCTGTTGTTTTCATAGGTCCTCTTTTGTCTCATTGCACGTTGAGGTTGTTGAAGCCAAAATGTGCTCTTCATCAAAACTGGAGTGAGGAGCCTCTGGAAAAGCAAGTTGAAAGGATCACTAATTGGATATTTGCTGCCACCCAACCCAAGGACAAAAAATTATTTCATGCTCCTACTTTCAACTTCTTTTTCTTCTTCCTTCAATCAGTTCTCCAGCAAAAAATCCTCCCTCAAGTGGATCTTTTGAAGTGCCTGTCTATCATGTCTTGTCATGTAAAAGTGAATCCAGATGATTCATCAGTAGAGGTAACTTTTTCTCTCGGTCAAGTCCGTGCTTTGCACTTAGTCGACGTTTCCATTGCAATAGGCCAATCCGTTACATCTCCCTCGTAAAGAAGTCATTAAACTTTGCGTGCACGTCGTCGGCACCGAAGAGGGTCCGATGCAAGACGAGGCAAGGAACTGCCTCCAGAACATCTGCCATGCCTGCAGCGGAGATCGGGGATGCGTCAGGGCTTCGGGAGATGAAATCGATTGCCTTCTAGAGTATGTCTTCTCTCCTTTACCTGTGGTCAGGAATGCTGCCCTTGAGGTTTGTCTTTAATGATAATAAGCATTTTAATGGCAGTTTATTCCACAAAATGATTTTGATTTGCAGTCCCTGATGATCATCTCAAGAGTATTTGATGTTTCTGACTTGAAATCTCAAAAGGCATTGAAATTGTTGGCCATTTTGTGGATGGAAAAGTTTGATGTTGTGGAAGACAACAAAGTTGCAGCAAACCAGTGGGTTCTTTGGCAAATTTTCTTTACGAACTTTTCCTTTAAGTGAAATGACATAGATGATTATAATTTCTAACAACTTCTCTGTCGCTTCATTTTATGTTATTTTGCCATTGCTTTATTTTCCAGGCTGTTTGAGGGCTTGCCTGTACCTGATTGTGAACAGTTTGTAGATCTTCTGGCAGGCTTCACTGTACACCATGAAAATTGTGTCAGGGAGGCCTCTTCCACTGCTCTGGCTGAAGCACTTTCTCTTAACCCTCAGCATGTTGCTCAAATTCTAAACAGATTGCTTGAAATGTACAAAGAAAAGCTCCATGTAAGGACCTTTAAAGGGATTTCATGACTTTACAATAATAATAGTAATAGTTTATTTGTAAGGAAATGTTCTTTGAAGCTGAGATGGACAATTATGTTCTTTTGTAGATTGAACCTGCTGTTCTTGATCAATTTGGACGTGTTCTGAAGGAAGCTTCGCCCGACAATTACCCCGCCAGGTGCGGAATCACTCTCGCGCTCGGAAAAATTGCCCCTCTGATGGATGAGAAGGATGTTGAGATTGTTTTCAAGTTCTTCATCTCGAGTGGATTGGTCGATAGAAACAAAGATGTTCAGTCAGAGATGCTTAATTCTGCTCTACAAGTTGTCAACCATCATGGCCAGGTGGGCCCTAGCAGTTTTTTTCTCCAATTCATTGCCGACTTATTAATAAATTAAATTGTGCTTCATTGCTTTCTTCGTAGAAAAATTTGGATTTCCTCTTGGAGACATTCCAGGAATTTCTAAAAACAGCTCCCAAAACAGGAAAGTATGATTTTGCACGACAAAGTGTCGTCATCCTTATGGGAACTCTTGCCAAGCACTTGGACGAGGGGCACCCCGTATTGAAGCCAATTGTTCTCAAGCTCATTGATACCTTGTCTACACCATCTGAACAGGTATAAGGGTTTTTAAATTATTTACTTAGATTCCATTTGTAAAGTAGTTCAGTATGCACATACCATTACATATAGCATTGTATATTTTATATATACTGCTAAACATTACATAAGCTTGAAATTATTTTAAAAAAATTTCTTTTATTGTTATGTTATAACATGATGATAATAATATTATGATGATAATCATCAACAATGTGAATGCTCGTTGGTTAAAAGGTCCAAGCAGCGGTCGCCAACTGCCTGTCCCCATTGGTAGTTCCAATCAAGGGCGATGCCCCTGGTCTGGTGAAGAATCTCTTAACAATTCTGTTGGAGTCTGACAAATATGGAGAAAGGAGAGGTGCAGCTTATGGCTTGGCAGGATTTGTGAAGGGGCTGGGCATTTTGTCTCTGAAACAATTGGATATCATAACCGTACTGACGGAGGCCATCCAAAATAAAAAGAACCTCAAACACAGAGAAGGTCGGTACTCCGAGTATTTATTAACCCGAGTGACTGAAAAAGTATATCTGTTTGTGGTAATATCTTTGTTATATTATTTATATTTAAATAATATTATTTATGTTATTATAGTTTATACTGTGGATTCTTTGATGGCACATACACTTGTATTCATGCAATGGTAACATCCCACTACATGGGTATTGACACATGTTTTGGTTGGGATTGTGCTTACATTCAATATGTTTAAGTGGTTGTCTGGTTTGGCTTCATTAAGGTAGCACCCTAGCAGAAGAGCTTCCTCCTATTCAATGAAAGGCATTGGACAAATATTGTGAAGCAAATGTAAACCAAGAATTGATATTATGATGATCAGTAAAAACTATATTTAAGGCGCCTCTGACGCTATGCAAATGGCGCATTATAAATTAACTATTATTATTATTATATGTTAGATTATTTTTATCAAATGATATTGAGCATTTTATTTATTATTAATTCATGTCATCTTAAATACCAACATAATTAATTATATTGGAACATGTTGATATTTTACAAGCAGTGATCAGACAAGCCTCTGATTTTTCAGGATCCTTGCTTGCTTTTGAGCTGCTGTGCCAAACATTGGGAAGATTATTTGAGCCCTATGTTGTTCATCTCCTACCATACCTTCTTCTCAGTTTTGGAGACAGCATTCCACAGATCAGGAAGGTCTGCTTTCATTATATTTCCTTGAGCTCCAACTTTGTGGATGTGTAGAAAAAAATTACAATAATCTTTTTGTATTTTTGCAGGCTGCTGATGAAACTGCAAAAGTGGTGATGAGCAATTTGAGTGCTCATGGAGTCAAACTTGTTCTTCCATCGTTGCTAAATGCCATCGATAATGAATCATCGTGGAGAACCAAATGTGGTAATTGAAAGAATTGTATTTGAAACTATTTAGTTAAATACATATAAATATACTGCTAGATGCATCAGAGAATGTCTATTTTTTAGGATCTATTGAACTGTTGGGAGCCATGGCTCACTGTGCTCCCAAGCAGTTATCAGCCTGTTTACCCAACATTGTGCCCAAGTTGTTAGAAGTCCTGACTGATTCTCATGTCAAAGTTCAAACTGCTGGATGTCAGGCTCTTAAACAGATTGGTTCTGTAATAAGAAATCCAGAGATTCAGGGTTTGAAAGCAATTTTTATGTTATTAATCTTATTACTATATTATTAATGTTGTTTATTTACAGCTGTTGTGCCAGTATTGCTGGAAGCTCTCCAAGATCCGACTAAAAAAACTAATGCCGCGCTTCAGAAACTGCTCGACACGAAATTCGTGCACTTCATTGATTCTCCTTCTCTGGCCCTCATCATGCCCGTGGTTCAGAGGGCGCTGACCGACCGATCGACCGAAACCAGGAAGATCGCCGCCCAAATTGTCGGCAACATGTATTCTCTCACCGACCAAAAAGATCTGTCGCCGTATCTGCCTACCCTGGTACCTGGTCTCAAGCAGTCTTTGCTTAGCCCTATGCCTGAGGTTAGGTCTGCATCTGCCAGAGCTTTTGGAACGATGGTGAGAGGAATGGGTGAGAAGGGAATCGAAGATCTGATTCCGTGGCTCATGCAGACTCTCACGTCCGAGTCCAGTACCGTTGACAGATCGGGTGCCGCCCAAGGTTCGTCATTCTAAATATATTTAATTACTTGAGTTACTAATTAATTAGAAAATCAGTAGGTCTGAGAAGGACATTATGATTGATATTATTTGTCATTTAAATTTCATTATATTCTTAGGTCTTAGTGAAGTTGTTGGAGGTTTGGGCTTGGAAAAATTAAACAGCCTGATGCCGGACATCATCCAGACGGCCAATCGGGTGGATATTGCCCCTAACGTGAGGGATGGCTACATCATGATGTATATTTACCTTCCTACAGTTTTTGGCGAGGATTTTATTCCGTACGTTGGAAGTGTGATACCGTCCGTTTTGAAGGTTTGAATGACAATCTTGAATCTTGAAAGATTTGTTTCTGATGTGCCAAAGAAGACCTAAATAATTGTTTGTTTACCTAGGCATTGGCAGACGAAACTGAATACGTCAGGGACACAGCTCTGAAGGCAGGACAAAGGATCGTTAATCTATATGCCGACACTGCCATCGAATTATTACTGCCTGAAGTTGAAAATGGTCTGTTTGACGATAACTGGAGGATCAGGTTCAGTTCTGTGCAACTGCTAGGAGACATTCTTTTCAAAATCTCAGGTTACTTAAATAATAACCAATCAGATGCAGACATTCTATTAACTATTTTTTATTATTATCTATGTTTACCAGGTGTGTCAGGTAAAATGACAACGGATGGTGCTGATGAGGACGATAACTTTGGATCAGAAATATCGCAAAAATCCATCCTGGCAGTGTTGGGCGTGGAACGTTACAATCGCGTGTTTGCCGGTCTTTACATATGTCGACAGGACACGGCCCTACAAGTGAGGCAGTCTGCGCTCCACATTTGGAAGATGATTGTCACCCATACACCGAGGACCCTTAAGAACATCATGTCCGATCTCTTCCACATGTTGCTTGGATGTCTGGCCAGTCAGAATCCAGATAAGAGACAGGTCACAATCTACAATCTGTTTGGACATCATTCCACTAGTATTTGCTTGAATTTGATATACCTATATATAGTTATGTTAATTTTGAAGACCCTGTATTAAGGAATATGATTAACATTAACCTATTAATTCCATTGAATTTCGTAGTGAAATATGTAATGGAATAAATATATTATTTCCAGGTGGCAGCCAGGACCCTCGGTGACATTGTGAAAAAGTTGGGGGAGAAAGTACTTCCTGAGATCATCCCCATCCTGGAGAAAGGACTTGACTCGGATGACTGCGACCAAAGACAGGGCGTATGCATTGGTCTCAGTGAAATAATGAATGCTACAAGCAGAGATCATGTAATGCTATTGTTTCATTGTAATAAGTGTTTAATTGTTAAAAGATGTTAGTAATCGTGTCTTATTAAAACCCTGATTTTGAAATCAGTTTTCTTAAAACTGACTTCTAAATGGTTTGTTGTAGGTCATATTGTTTGCTGATAGTTTGATTCCAAGTATGAGGAAAGCCCTTTGCGACCCACTCCCTTCCGTCAGGGAAGCTGCAGCCGCAACTTTTGACATCCTCCACAGCAACTTGGGAGCTCGAACTCTTGAAGATATCTTGCCTGACCTTCTCAAGAAGCTGGCAAGTTCTATTTAATAATCATAATCATGATGTCTTTACATTTTTTGAATATATTGTAACAATGAAATTTATCATTGTTATTTGTAGGATGATCCTGTGCAGTCTGAATATGCTTTGGATGGTTTGAGGCAGGTCATGGCGGTCAAGAGCAGAGTCGTTCTGCCTTATCTCATACCACAGGTAACCTACCTCCGTAAATATTTGCCATATTTTTGAGCTGCATTTGGAAGTTATCACTGTGTTTAACATCAAGTGGACTCAGCATGTATGTTGCTATATAATTGTTAATGAATTCCAAATTCATTCAGCAAGGTAAGTTAGCAGGTCATATATATGTATATAATAATGAATAAACTTGGAGCTCATTTATATATACATATATATATGTGTGTGGCAGTGTTGCATTAACAAAAATTAGACACTGAAGTATAATTTTTAAAACATTCTGAGTTTATTTGTGCAGTTGATTGCTCCTCCAGTCAATGCAAGGGCCCTGTGCTTCCTCTCATCTGTTGCTGGTGATGCTTTGGCAAAACATCTGTCAAAAATATTGCCAGCCATCACTGCTTCATTGGCTCTTAAGCTGGGCACCTCTGAAGAAGATCAGGTTGGCTTGGTTTTATGCCTTCCACATTGCGTGACAACGTAATCGTGCTTTGCACTCGCTGCTTCTGCGACAGTCTCGTCGGATCTCTTGTCGGACGGACGTGCATCGTACGAGAACTCGTGTGTTATTATTATTAAATGGCTTGCTTTTATTTGCATTTTTAAACATGAATGTTGTTTCCAGGAGATGCAATATTGCAAGTCGGTAGTGCTGTCACTCCATAACGATGCTGCAATCAGGATAACAATGGAGGCCATGATAGGTGGAGCCAATAATACTGAACTCCCACCAGCTACCAGAGTGGCATTCTTGAAGTTACTCCACGTTTTCTGCGAACAGTCGAAAGCCGATTTAACAGAATTTATCCCTCAGTTGTTGAGGTCTCTCATTCACCTTGCCATTGAAACGAACGAAGGAATCATAAACACTGCATGGGACTGCTTGAATTCCGTCGTTAAGGTGGTCTTTCGATGAACTCTCGCGAGTTTTTTTTTTACGAGACGTTCCCTTAAATGAAAGTGTTACAATTATGCTGTCAATTGCAGAAATTGGACTCTAGTGCAATGATACAGTACATCGGCCAAATCAGACAGGCAATTAGGTTTGCAGTCGCCGACCTCAAAGGTGCCTACGAATTACCTGGATTTTCCATTCCAAAGAAGGTTCAATATACATTTTTATGCATAGATTTATAGATTTATATGTTTCCACATACTGTAATCAGCAATTGGGCAAAATGTCTGTTTGTCACTGGCGTCTTGATTCAGTGATTGTCATTATTTGTGTGTTTTAATATTTGCTGATTTGTAATAATTACTCTTAATATGATATGTGTTACTTTGTGTGTTTTTGTTCACTGGATATTGTGTTAGTTAGCATTTGTGGCCAAAACTGCAAAGGGCAATTTATTGACATGTTCTGCATATTCCTCTAAGGGTATCATTCCTTTGGTCGTCATCTTCCGTGAGGGCGTTTTGGCCGGAGGTGCCGAAGCCAAGGAAAGCGCATCGGTCGGTCTGTCGGAAGCGATTAAAAGGACCAGTGCCGAGGCACTGAAACCCTCCGTTATAAATATAACGGGTGCCCTCATCAGAATTCTTGGGGATAGATATAACTATAATGTCAAAGCAGCCATGCTGGATACCTTGAATCTTCTGCTTGCTAAGGTATTTGCAACTCGTTCTGTGTTGGTTCCTCTGTAATTTGTTTTAATGTCAACAATTCAAACAAATATCAAATGTTTGCTTCAACAGTGTGGGGCCAATCTGAAGCCATTTTTACCTCAACTTCAAACAACTTTCATGAAGGCTTTCAATGACATCAACAGAGGTGTCAGAATAAAAGCGGCCGAAGCATTGGGGAAACTCGTGTCCATCCACAACAGAATTGATTCTTTATTTGCTGAGCTAATTGCTTTGACCAAAACATCAGAGGACATTGGCATGAGGTTATTGAATTGCATGTTTTTATTTATGTCAACGTTAGTATTTGAAATTTGAATAACATGTTATTAATAACATTGCAAAGCAGGGATACTTTGATCCAAGGCATAAGGTTGTGCCTGGTAAATCCAAGCTGCAAAATCAATGACAAGACCCAGAAGGAGTTGTGCCAAATGTTGGAGTCCTTCACGGCATCTGGAGCGGATTCCACCAGATTGGTTGCTGCCGCCTGCCTCGGTGCTCTGTGTACTTGCCTCGATCCCGATCTCCTCAGTGCAACTCTCAACAGTTCCCTTCTCGGTACAATTTTTAACTCTCTCAAAAATCATTGACTTAATTGAGGAGTTTCATTAAAGGATTGCTTTCTATTGCAGACTGTGATTCTTCTTTGGACTGGATGTTGAGATACAACAAGAGCACTTCTTTAAGCATAGCATTGAAGGAGTGCCCTAACAAGATCATCTCCCTTGGAGGAGACAAAATTAAGAAGTCTCTTATGACATTCTCATCTGCAGACAGGGTTATTAAAAGCAACATTATTTAAATTTTTTAGTTTAGTTTTGAAAAGGAAGAGTGCGTTGATATTAACCCATTATTTCTGCAGATCCCCATTAGCTTGAGTGGACTCCGGGGGACTGCCTACTTTCTGCATTATCAACTTTTGTCTGGCTCTCCTCTTGATGAGGATTTGATGAATCTTTTAGCCAAGGTTTGAAAGTTCTTCCATGTCCTTAAAGTTTTTTGGTTTGCTAAATTCCATCTTTTTAGAGTATGAAAGTGGAGTCAAATGACGTCAAGCAACTGGTTGCACAAATTGTTTCCATCTTGGGTCATTCAGCATCCCTTAAGGGGCCTGATTCTGCACTTTTGAAGGTACTTGTGCCAGTGGTATTGAATGGTTCAAAAGATAAGAGTGCTATAGTCAAGTCATTCAGCGAACATGCTCTGATGTCAATTCTTCAATACCGCAAAGATGATACCATCTACCAGGTTTTTTCTTAACCCGATTTTCGTAATAGATTTCCTGATTTAAACTGCTGATTTCTTTTTAGATGTGTATGGAGATGTTGGAACCTGTAATGAAGAGCACACTCAGCGATGTTGCTAGCAAGGTTCTCAAGAAACTTTCAAATCAGCCAGATTTGCCTGATGAGGACATAGACACCACCCTCCTCAAATAGAACTCGAACTTATTTAGGCTCATCGAAAGTGCAAACAATTCCAAATTCTTCTGAAATAAACTTACTGGACTGCAAAATATATTGTTGCTCTCTAATCAAATCTCATATTTTACAAATGCTCTCATTTACAGTTATGCTAAACAACAACATTGCTTACTCAAAGTAGAAAAGTAGTAGTATCTGGGGGCTGGAGGAATAGAGGTCAGCAAAACAGGGTTATACAAAGTAAGGGAAAATCAAGAGAGAAGCCAAGCATGTCCCACTTCATCATTAGAATTATTGCCTCGTAGTCATGGCAGAAGCCGGTCAGTGTTTGACAGCATCACTACAATGTAAGTAGTAATAAGTGCATTCATAAGGAGGCTTAAGGTTTATGGTGAGAAATGAGCTTAAGCTTGCGTTTGCCACTTTGGTGTTTCAATTCCACCAAACACAGAAGACCCATTGTAATTCAAGCAAAAACGAAATTTATACAAAGTCCTTTATTCATAAAATGAAAGGGATCAAAGCTTTTCTGTTTATGGGGTAATTCTTGAAATTGTCTTTGTACCAGCTGTGTGTAAAAAGGGCTGAAAAAGCCTGATTGGTGGCAACGAATATCACAAGACAGTTCAAAGTCGTGTTGGCAAAAGAATGGACCATTGAAAAGCTTATGTAAATGAGGATTTCCATGAGATAATGGGGACAGGAAATCAAATCAAAGTGGCCTCCAGTTGGTACAAAATGGTCCATGCTCTTCAATTTGCCTGCGGACATTTTTAAATTTTGAAAAAAAATATTAATATTAAAATTAATCATAAATTAACACGATGCACACATCATATTTTAATAAAAATGCTCTACGGAAATATTGTACCTACCATTTGAATGTAACCTGAGTTTTGCAAGCGTTATACTGGCTTTGGTCTGATTGTAACTTGACCAAATAAATAATCCAATTCCAAAAACCTGAGAATATTTCAGATTGAAAGGCACACCTACAAGGCAAATGAAACAAATTATTTTACGTCTTGTTTTTATTTATAAATTGTTCATAACAGTTACTTTATCATTGACTACTTTACTCTTAATTATGTGACTTCATTATTATTTTAAGCTTATTATTGATATTAACTTGTTCACAGACTCTAAGAATAACTAAACTAAATTGTTACTTACCTTTACAAAGATCTGGTGAAGATGCTCCAGACATTACTATCAGAGGAAAAGTAGTATAAAGCATTATTCCAAACAAGAAATGGAAAATATTTATTGTGGATTCTGAATAAATACTAATTGAGAGTGTCTCATAGAGTCTTCTTACATTTTGTATCATCATAAGACATCCCAACAACATTGGAACTAAACAAGCTGTAATAAAAAGGAAAATGACAGCTAATATCAAAACGTTGACATTATATAAAAAAAGTTATTGCCAACCTTCTTGTGATGATGGCACGTGTTTACAAGTTATCAAGTGAGAAAGCAGTATGAGAATACTTGGATAGGCAACACCATTTAAATAGCAGTAACAGGTTAAGGCTGCAAAACTGCTGCTTACAATTGTGCCAACAAGATAAAAGTATACAAAAGATCTAAATCAAAATAATTTACTTTAGTGGAAATTTACTTTACTGAAATTTTACCAAACCAGAACTATACTTTTTTGGTATCTCCAACAACTGTATCACGGACCACGTCACACGTTTATTCCTCAGCTTCCCAAACAAAACAAAGTCTTGAAAACACTGGGGCAAAGCTTTACAACACTTCAAAAGCGCATAAGCTACGGCTATTGCAAAGGATGCCGTAATCCAAAATGCACCAAGAATCGTGATCTCCATTGTCATGAAAGTTGCCATTACCTAGTATCAGCATTTTGTTATGCATGTTATGCATAAGTTTAGGTATAAAAGTGATTTCGATTTGAAAATTCGATTTAAGAAACCATTAAATTAAGTTTAACTTAATGCATAATAAGTTAAAACAATAACTAAAATATTGAACTTATTTTGTAGTTTTAAAAGTTTAGTGCACGAGTGGATAAATTACAATTAAAAAATTTAAAAAAAATCCGCAAGATTGGTCCTTTTCTCAAGGTTTTACCAATATTTAAACTTAAAAAATTTAATGTTGCTATTCAAACCGTTAAATTTGGATTCCAAACTAAATATATTTGCGCAACAGCAGCACAGTTGTCGATGGAACCAGAAGTTGTAAAACCGCCGAATCTGCCGCAATCAATATTCATAACAAAATGAACTCCTCCCATCAAAATAAACTCCGCCCACTAAATGGTTAAAAGTAACTTTCGGCTATGAAATTAATGAATTAATAAAGTAAAGTAATATAATTATGATTAAAAGCAACCTGCTTCTATGAAAATGTAGTAAAATAAAATAAATTATACTTACGTTTATATATTATAATTACGTTTACGGGATATTTTCTATAAAGCTTAATCATGACATATATGAAACGAGGGACGGGGTGAGATGGGCTATGGACCACGGTTTATTGAGCAACCATAAAGTCTGCCAATGTCAATCATCAATGACGTTGTGCACAAGAAACAGCACAAATGATGGTTGTGTCTGGAGATACTCAAACAAACAATGCTGTACAAGTAAATCAGTACAGTTTGGCATGGAAGCTTTTATGAAAAATGCAACTTACCACTGAACAAATGTATTATGGTAATATTATTTTTCCAGGTAATTTATTTAGCTGACTTATTATATGACTGATTTTTTTCTTCTTTGGCAGAAAATGAAGTAGTTTAATATATTATTATATTCACTTCACATGCTTACTACTGGTCACTGAGTGACATAAGTCAAGAGACAAAAGAGGGCTTCCTGGTTGAAGTACCCCAGAGAGATGCTGCTACACTGTTGCTGCACTGCTACCAATCACATAGCAGCGCATATTGCCAGTTATTATATTGGTGATAGACTCGATAAGTGACAATTTGTTTATTAGTAAATTAAACATTTATTATTTGCCCTAAAGGAACGACAGTTCGGAGCGATCGATGGGCAGCCTATGTAAACCTGAAAGCTGTCACAGGTTTGGCACATGCCACTGTATACCATTCTGTTGCCTTTGTCGCTCCAAATGGCGTTCACACAAATGTTGTTGAGAACTTGTGGAAATGTGCGAAGGACAAGTTCAAACGAATGAGGGGGAATACTGACGAACTAATTGCTTCTTAACTGGATGAGTTTCTTTGGCTGGAGACAGGCATTCATGCTTCCAGCGTGCATTGGAACTCATCCGGGAATATTATCCAATATGAATCAGCCCTTTAAGGACTCAAACCAGCCCCCAATTACCGATACAAGCACTGTTCGCGCATCACGTATTTGTATTTATCCGATCTTTCGAGTGCCTTATGTGTCCGAACTGGATGTGAAAGCGATTTTTAATCATATACCATAAATATAGAGCACCCCTAGATAAATATAGAGCGATGACCGCTCCCTAGCGGTACAAGACTGGGTTGCGAATACGACACAATACAACCGTTGCTAATACTATTTATTATTATTTTTAATTTATTATTTTCTATTGTATTAATTTATTTATTTATAAACTGGAAAAATTTACTTTTAATTATTCAGTGGGCGGAGTTTATTTTGATGGGAGGAGTTCATTTCGTTATGAATATTGATTACGGCAGATTCGGCGGTCTTGCCCCAGTTGTCTCGTTTAACTCAATGATGGCGTTGCTTCTTAAAATGTAAAGACAAACAGCTTTGGCAATGTCCAAGAAAGTTAAATTCCTTGGGTTGTCTCCACGATTAACAGAAGTACTCGTGCAACGTAATGTCGCCTCATGTAAAGTAAATGGGTTTCGCTTGCTTAAAGTTTATAAGCAATGCAAAATATATTGTATTTATGCAGGATATACTAAATAAGAGTAACTTGGAATTGATGCTTCTCCTTCAAATAAGCATCCAGTCTGCCAACGAAATCATATACAGAGCAAGCAAAGCCACCTCCCCATCCGCGACTAACGTAACTTAATTATGTTAATTTTTTTTGCTTGCTGCCAGTTCACTAAACTGCCATTGCAGGCTCTTCAAATGAGTGATCAATCTGTTCCAAACAAACAAAGCCTTAAGAGTACTTTAGATGTTTTAGATGACTTACTTTCAGGAGGGTTTAGGAAAGGATTAATAACAGAAGTAAAAATATCAGCATTTTAACCCTTTAGATTCCTTAGAATTTTTACTGCATTTGTTAACATTATTATAACAGATATCAGGCCCGCCTGGTTGTGGAAAGACTCAGTTTTGCTTGATGCTTGCTGTTGTGTTCGTGACTCTGGATGACAACAGAAACAGATCTGTCATTTATATTGACACAGAGGGTGCTTTTGATGCTAACAGGTATCACATTTGGTGGAATGAGGGATACATTGCTTTCAAGTCATTTACATTTACTTCTATAAGTGTTGATCTAATTTTGCAGACTTATTGAAATTGCATGTCATAAATACCCTCACAAATACTGCAGTTCTGAAAGTCTTCAATCTCTTGCTAAAAGAATTATTATCTGTAGAGACAAACAGTTTAATGATTTGAAACGGAGGTCTGAGTTTTATTGTTTTGTTGGAAAAGTATGTTCACACATAATCAACTAAACAGGTTGGAAAATTTGGAAGAAGAAATTATTGTAAACAAGGCAGGATTGGTAATTATTGACTCAATAGCTTCTCTTATTCGAAGAGAATTCAATGGGCACTTTGTCAGGAATATCTACGAAAGGAACAAATTACTTAGCAGACAAGCATCCTTGTTGAAGTTTTTGGCATCTGAGTACAACTTTCCCGTTAGCGTCCCGAATTACGTTTGTCCTTTTGTTTGCAGAAATTTGTACAACCAACAATTGCTTAATTGTTGCAGGTGTTAGTTACAAATCAAATTACTACCCAGTTTAAAAGTGACTTCACTAGCATGCAGAAGATTGATTTCAAAACAAACATGACAGATGATAGCATGGATGATGTTTCATCTGGCGGTGAGTCATTTTGTACATCCAGAATTGTTTTCAAATTTTTTAAAATAAGTTTTCCTAGAAATAATTATTAAACCGATTAACTAATTATGATGGTGGCTGATGAAATCACTGAATTTAATAAGATTATTCAATATTTGGTCCGTAACAGAATTTCAAGTCACATAATATTGCCTTTTTGTGTGTTAATAGATGTCTATTAGGCATCAATAGGAGCAGTCCTAATCCTTTTGAACTGCATCTTTGTATTGTGGTTTGATATTGCACCAAATTCACTTATTAACAACTTTATGTGGTTCAAAGTTTTTTTATGGGAGAAAGTTGTAAACTCATCAACAATGCAGGTACAAAATACCTTCTCTAGCCTCTTTTCAAGAACGGTCATATTGGTAAATGCATGTACAAATTAAATGAAGAATATATAAATAACAGTTTATATGCATTTGTGTCGCACCTTTTCATTTTTAAGTTGCAGGAATATCATTGAAATTGACATGACAATGGAATGTTAATGCAGGAGAAAGTAATGTGGTTATAGCCCTGGGAGTTCAGTGGAGTCACTGCATCAATGCCAGAATAGTTCTCCAGTATTCAACTCTAACACCAAGCATTAGGGAGGTGAATATCTTAATGTCACCTTATTCCATCTCATCCGTGCAACTAACCCAACTCATCGATTGATTTTCAGCTTCATCTAGTTAAATCACCACAAGCCCCCTATGTGAAGCTGTTCTACACAGTTGAAAGTTCGGGCATCGTCATCCAAAGTAATCTTCATTTGATTGTGCCGATTTATTTCGAACGATTTTGGAAATATGTAAAAATATATAAATTTACCGTTTTATGTGCAGGCAATGGAGATTATTGTGCAAGAAGTAATTTTCCTCTGAATGTCAACACAAAGTCAGGACTGTCTTTAGAAAATGAGAGCTTCATGGAACATTGATACTGAAGATTCAGATGACAACGAACGACAAATGGTCACTGAGGAAAAAACATTCACTGGATTGAAAAGAGGCGAACATCATCCTATTGTCTGTGGACACAGGAGAATAAGGGGTGACAATGTAAAGAAAGAAACACCCACTCTCACTTCAAGAATCCACTGGAGGATGTATTTAGGTTGCAAATAGCTTAAGCTTTCTGAGAATTGCATATTTTTAAATTGATATCGCAAAAATTTCTCTGCTTTGAGACAAGAATTCACATTTTAGGTAAACATTTCAGATATTTATTACAGTAATCTTTAATAATCATATAATTTTGAAACTGTTGTATTTGAAATTTCTGTTCATGCATCTAACTGATCTTCATCAATGAACTCCATGCTTTCGTCTCCATTCATGCTAAACATTAATTAAGACTTTTTTAATCCAATTATTTTCACAACAGGGGAATGTTATGTTGAACACTAAACTCACCTCGTTTCATTTACATTTTGTTCTTTGTCTCTGAGAAGCACACCAAAATATCCTAAAGGGTTAACACCGGGTGGGTATTTCCACTGATCAAAATCTAAAAAGACAGGAATTTAATAACTGGGTGAAACTTTGGTTTTAATTGCAGACCTCTTTTGTCAAATAGAATCCTTTGTAATAAAGATGTTTGGTCTTGCCCTTCCACCTTGTCTTTAATAACTGAACTCTGCATCGCTGCGTCCGTGTTGTTCTGCTCGAGCCTTTCGAGTAAGGTGTCGAGACCAATGCAGTTATCTTTCCAGGGATGGTTACATCCAGAAATGCTTAAGAGGCTGAGCACATTGAATCGATATTTTAATAATTCTGGGAAGAGATTGCAGAATTTGCTGAATAAATAAAATTATAATGATGCAGTTACAGATGTCAATAAAATGGCTAGAATTGAATCAGTTACTCGACAAAAATTGGAGTGAATTTGTTGGGTTTAATCGTTCCCAAGTATAAAATTTTCTTGGCATCATAAGTTGTTTTTGTTGCAATTCTTTGTTCCCTCTGATATCTTTCTATAAGAAAATTCATAAATAGTTGAAACCCTGATAAGAGTGGTAATTCATGACAGAATTAAAATGGGCATAAAACTGTTGCAAAATTTGTGTAGCATTAATGCCAATGATCAATAAGCTATGAGTACCAAAAAGTATTGCAAATTCAAGAGGTTTAGGCCAACCATTGCAAGCAAAGCATATCCATGCTAGGATGCTCCTATCTTGGTCAGATCCAACTTCTGACAATTTGTCCAACAATTTTCCCATGAAGCCATGAATTAAGTGCCATTCGATGAGCTGGGAGAGCATTGGCATCCACTCCTCAGTGAGGCTCTCTGGTATTCTCAACAAATCATCGTGATCATCTTTAAATAAGCAACAATGGATAATGTTGTGTTAGAATGCATGCTTTTGCTAGAATTCAATGTTATCTTTAGGATCACCTGTCTTTCCTAATGGAAATGCCATTTTTTCAGCCAGAATTTCAAACAATGCCTTGCTAAGCAGAAACATGAGTTTAATATGATTGAAAGATAGGTATTAACCATTTACAAATTACCAATTAGCTTGCACATGCATTTCCAATTTTTGAAGCTTGCACTTTGTATCTGTTGTTGGTGTTTGCTTATTCCTCATACTTGTTATTAGCTGAAAGATTTCATTCCAACAATGAGGCAATCAAGACATAACCAAGTAAAGGTTGCTAATTAAAATGGTAAATATTACCTGAAAAAAGTCATCAAACGATAGGACACTTCCACACTCATCAGGAGAGCTGTGCAGGGTCTGAGGTATCCAGAAGTTGATCTTTAAATGGTTCAAAATAATGTTAAAAATGGGTTCTCGTAAAGTTTAGGCAGCTTTACTAAAAAAACCTTAAGGAATTTAAGAGCCGAATCAGCAGCATCTCTGAGGAGAAAGAGTTCTGGTGGGCTCTGATGGGCAGCCTCGTGTCTCAGATCAGCAATCCACAGGGGTAGCCCTGCCTTTGAAACAAATTCGATACTTCATTTTAATGCAAGAAGTATTTCAAGTATTTCTAAAATTTCTATTTTCAGCAATAATTAGTAATGTTTACTGATAAGACTTGCATCAAAATTATGTCGGCACTGAGAACACGAGTGAGCTCAAAATATTTGAAATGCAAACCTTTTTTGCAATTTGTTCAAGTGGAGTTGTCATCTTCCCTGTCTTGAATGATCTGAGAGTCTTTTCAACAAATCTTAATAACAAGGATAAATAAATTTAGTTGCAACAAAATCTTTTACTCTTGAAAATGCAAGCTAACCTTATGACGTGCATACCATAAAGTGACCTCATTTGGTAATCAGTCAAAAAATGAACTTGTTTATTTTTAGCATCTAATGATTTCAAGGAAAGTAAATTCCAGGTCAATTCAGGAGCAACAGACAGGCTATCGCAAGACCTAATGTTAAAGAATGTCATCTTTAATGAAACTCTTTTTAATGTGTTGAAATTTATGAATTCAGTCAGTCATTTCCAAAATATTTTCCAAGCATTGAAATTATATTAAGTAATAAGTATAAAAATATTATAACCTAAATTTCCAGCAAGATGCAAAATTTTCTGCATCTTCATCAAATGACAGTGTGCTCTCATCATCTGTCTCTGGTCTGAAATTTAAAATTGTATTGAAACCTTTCAAAAATATAGCAGCATTGCTAATATAATTTACACATAATGAAAACAAGAACTGCATATCTAACATTATATTTACTTCTGTTGATCAAATGTAAATGTTGCTCAAAACTGCCATAAATAAATGTTTAGACCTTTCTTTGACGACTTAAAACATTATTGAAGTGGAAATTACAAATAGAAAAGAAATGACCTCGGTCGTTTTGTGGCGCTCGGAGACAAATGCGCTGACTCGTGATTCATCACATTGGTGACAATATTCTGCCACTCCACTTTCTCTGAAATAAATTTCCATTCAAAAGCCAATCTGTACTTGATGATGTGTGTTTGGGGAATTAAAAATCAAACAAACCAATTTTTACAATCGCAGAATTTGGATCAAATCCAATTGTAGTGGTTCTCTGATTTTTATTTGACTCTTTGACATTTTCTTGACCTTTCTGTTCTAAAGTTGTAAAATCCAAGCAACTGTTCAGCCAAGGATGATCAATTCCATAAGCTTTCAAGAGACTGAGCATCTGATTGCGATGTTTGAAGATTTCAGGAAACAGTCCACAGAATTTGCTAAATCAAAACAAAGTCTGTTAAAAGGTGACAAAAAGTACTTTACAGGAAACAAATCCAATATTACTCTACGAAAAATGGAGTGAATCTGTTGGGCTTTTTCATTGCAAGCAACAACAGTTTGTTGGAATTAAAGTTGAGTTTTGCTGACTTTTGTTGTTTTTTCTGCCTTCCTTCTGTTGGACGTGATTTTGTATCAAATGTATCAAACATAATCTATGCTTCAGAATGCAGATTAAAATTTGTTCGACAAACCGACCGCTGCAAAGGAAACAAATCCATGCGAGGATGCTGCGATCTCGATCGGTTCCGAGTTCCGATAACTTGCTCAACAGGTTATCCAGGAACTCGTCAACAAGTTGCCATTCAATGAGTTGATCAAACATGTGTCTCCAATCTTCTGAGAGAACTTTTGGAATTTTCATCACAATGTCATTACCTTGAACAAAATTCAATTTATAATTAAATTCAATTTAACAGCATTGTACATGAACCCGAGTTTTCGATTTGAAGTTCACCTCTGCCTGGAGATGAAAACACAAGAGATTCGTTTTCAGCGAGAGTCTTAAGGAACACTTTGCTAAAATAAAACGGAAATCCATCGAAATGCTGCTACTTTTGACATATTTTTCATGATGTTCTAACTTCATGAGTTGCATATTTTTACCCACCAATTTGCTTGCACATACAAATGCAATTCTTGAACCTTAGATTTTGCTTCTGGTGACAATTTCTGCTTGTTTGTCATTTGCCTCATGAGCTGTTCATTTTGAATAATAAAATGTCCATTAATAATAATAAATAAAATTGATTGAAATGACTCGATTCAACAATCTTCTGAGAAACAAACAGATTTACCTGGAAATACTCATCAACCAAGGTGTTGAATTTCTTTTTGCATTCTTTGTCGTCGAGGAGGGTGTATTGCGATTGTGGTATCCAATAATTGTTCTTAAAATGCAATGTATCAAATTAAACATCTCATTTCACTCTTAAATATATTAAGAATTAATTATTCAGAATTGGGACATAATGTACAAAAGCAACCTTCAAGAACATTAAGGCTTCATCGACCGCTTCCCTTAAAAGTTCTAGTGTTGGTAACATTTCATAGGTCAATGTGTGTCTCAACTCAAGAATCCACTGTGGCATACCTACCTTTAAGACAATTAGTTCATCTTTTTTTAAATCAAGAATGTAATTTAAACCAAAAAAGAATTTAAACATTTTTCATCTTTATGAAAATCTAACTTTTTGAGCCAAAAGTCTCAAAGGAATTAGTGTCTTTGCATTTTGGGAGGCTTCAAGAGCATAGTTTACAAATCTACAAAACCAAGCAGAAAACTGAATAACACAGTAATAAACAATAATAATAACAATAATAATAATATAAAATATACCATCAAGCATTATGCATTGATACATTACACACCTTATTATGTAAATTCCGTAAAGGTTTCTCATCTCTCCATCATCCAAAATCTTAATTTTTCCATTATCTCTATCTTTCAATTTTAAAGAAAGCAGTTGCCATGTTAATTCGGGAGCTAATGCAAGATTTTCACATGACCTGATATCAAGAAAAAATATAAATTGCCAAAAGTTGTAAATGGCAGCAATAAAATTAATTATGTAAGCATTTTGATTAAAATATATGTTCAAAATACCTTATTTTCCAAATTAACAATCTATCTGCAGCAAACTGTTGTTTTTCTGGGTCATCGCTAAACGCTGCCAAATAGACATCTATCCATTCCTCTCTGAAATTAAAAAAATTGTATGTTGAACATTTGCATCATTTTAGAATGATAGACTTTAAGAACTTTGTTGGCGAATCTAAAATCCAGAGAAAAGAATTGAAATCAAATCACCTATTCTTCCAAGGCACTATGCGCTTTAAAGGTGGAGCAACAGACATATGGACCGATTTTTAAAATTGCGGCTTTCAAGGTAAACCGTGGTTATCGTATTATCGCCCAGATGTAAACAGATGGAAAACCCAGCAAAGGCAAACGATTTTTACAATATTTACGATAAGCAATGAAAAGAAGTTATTAATCAAAGTCTTATGTTAAATTTGTGACGATATTGTATTTTAATTACATTCAAATGAAATAAAAATAAAATAATTAAAAACAATTGTCTTCCTTTGCCAACACATCAACTGCCTTGCTTCACAGATAAAGTACGTAACGGCTTGACCATAGAGACGTCATTTTTTGGGGAGGTTGGGGGAATGGGGAGAAACATTTCCGGTGATTGGCTATTGCGGCCCCCCGAGATGGGACCAAGTACTGAGGCTCAAGTACAAGTACATCACTAATTTGTCTCTACTCCATTGCCCAGACTGCAAAAAGCATTTGTCTCGGGTAACACGAAGTTATTCTATAAAAAATGTATTAAAAGTAGTAATAAATGTTGTTGTTATTACCAAATAATAAATAGCCTTAAGTATTTGTCCTAGACAAATTGACAAAGTTATATCTCTGCAGTCAGAGGACAAAGACAATTTGCGACAAGGTTTGATATCAAGTTTATTTAAAAAAACTTTAAAAAATATTGTTATCACATTGTTTTAGTTACACGTACAAAAATCCTGTCAAATTTCAAACAATCTGAATGAGAAGGAATTTATAATCTTGCAGACTTTCATTTCACAACTCCAATTAAGCAAATAAGCAAATGATAAACATGCTTTTCAATAAAATGGGAACAAGTACTGGAGGTCCTAGGACAAGTACAAGTACCAACCACCCCATGTCTGAGAATCACTATTAAATGTATTTGTTAATTTTGTTGAATATAATTTGCTTCAGAGTATCAAGTAACAACTTTTTTTAAATGGTGCATTGCGCTGCCAGTTAAAGCATCCGTTTTATTTATTTTTCTAAATCAATATCTTTACAGGAAGCAGCCACGATTAAACTTGAGATAAGTTACCTCGCCCAAGGGAGAAACTTGTTGACTCATTAATTTTCAGTTTCAAACGGGAACAATTTTTTTTATATGATTTTTGGTCAACTTTTTATTTTGTACGCTATTTAAATCTACAGCAGGCAGATAAAAACTCATTAAACCATTATCATTTTTAATGCAAGTAATCACTTTGTCTCTAGAGTTCCAAATTAGATTACAAAATATTCAAAAAGTGAAGTGAAATCCTACGAAGACTATTAAGTCGAGAATGAATTCAATTTGTGGACAAAGGGTACCCGTCTCTCCTTACGATAGATCACCGCACGTGATATGCAAATGTGTGTTTGAGGCGTTAATGAAGGCTATTAGCCGATCACTACATGATGGGTGGTCAGGGGCACAAACGAACCCCAGGGTTGACTCGACACTTGGCCTTGAGCTAATCGGGGCTGCGCGGATACATACTCCCTTTGGAGAAGCAGAAGAAAGTGAAGTTTATGATGCAGGAAGTTGGAGAGACTTTTATGAGACAAAACAGTTGGCAAAGGATGACAAAGTGGTCAAAGAAAGTGACATCCGCACGGACGGCAATAAAACGCCTAAAGGGGTTTTAGCGGGAGAACTTGTTGACGGACCAAATTACAAGCTGCTAAGTGAATGGGTCTTTCATTAAATGCTAGAGGATAAATATCTCCACTATTTATTTTTAGACAGTACTTTGTTGGTTTGATATGCGGTTAGCTTACTGTCACTCCCGCATGAGGATCGGCATAAGGGAGCTTTTGATCAATGCCTATTCAGGGGATATGGGCTCCTTGTTAGGCCCAATGAGACAGGTCACATAGCTCCGCTAACAGCTTCATTTGCATTCTTAATCACATGACCGACCAGACAACTGGACAACAAGATAAAGTCTGCAATCGTTGAAAAAGTGTTAATTGATTGAACTTTTGAAATTTTAAATTTTAACGACAACACAAAAAAATTCATAACAAGTAACTGTTCGAACATTTGTACATAATGCTAGTTTATTAATTACAGTAACATCGTTATGAGAAAACATGCGAGAAAATGATGTGCTAAATACAAATACAAATGGTCGTTCCGATCTCATTGGATGTTCCGACAAGCGTTTGCTCTCTGGAGAGCATTGGCCACTGTGTTCAAGGACGTATTATCTGGTATTCCCTTGCGCAACTTTTTCTCCCTCTGCCTCCTGTTGCAAAACCAAACTCGCACGGTTTCCTTTTCCAATGAATAGGTGTCTGCGATTCTTTTGATATCTTTTTGCGACGGTTTGTCGTTCCTCTTGAATTCTTCTTCGAGCAGTTTTTTGGTTACGTTGTCGATGCTCGTCCGCCTCTTGCGTTGTTTGACGGCGAACGTTTGCACGTTCTCAGAGTTGCTGTTGTCTGTCGGATTGGAAGATTCTGTCGATTCGAATGTCGAACCTTCTTCCGCGTTGTCTGTCGATCCGGATGAATTCTTTTCGGCATTTTCCAACCACTTTTCCACGAACGGTTTCAACTTGTTCATGTTGCGCAGACTCAACTGAAGAGCTTCGAATCTGCAGATGGTCGTTTGAGAGAAAATACTTCCGTACAATTTGCCCATTGCTTCTCCTACTTCTGCCTGAGTGTAACCGAGACTGATTCTTCTCTGCTTGAAGAGACGAGAAAATTCCTGAAGTTCCTGGATGTCCTCAGTGCTTCCCAGCGGAGGAGGTGAAGTTGTCGAGGTTGGTGCTGTTAGAGCGCATGCAATGTTTGTGTTATTAACGAATAATCGAAAATAATTAATTTAACGAGATTATAATTTAATAAAAATTCGTTGGTCGAGGACGTGTACATGAAGTGTTGGTTTGGTGACGGCTAAATTACTGGCGGCGTAAGAGATTCACGCTCATTGTCTCCATTGACAATGGCTCGATGAATGGCCATTTAGCACTCCTAATGAGCTGCCGCCTCCCTACAAACAATAATCTTGTAAATCTGTCAACGTCCTCGTTCCTGTCCCCCCTCGAGAGATCACGAGTGGTTGCTTCCATGCTTTCCGTTTCAAATTCCAGCTTTAATCTCTTATCAGTTCGACTCGGTGAGAAACATCCACAGGAAGTCGTGGCAAAAGAACACTTCCAGGCCACACATAAAGCTAATTTGCCCAGCGAAATATGATAATCATTTGACTACATTAACGAAATCACAAGTGAAAATATGTCACTCACTCATTGGCCCACTTGTCGAGTGAACTGCTGCAGAAGTCAGGCTTTCCTCCTTCACCGATGCACCGCAGGGATGCTGACAGTTCTCAGGTCTGTCGTGAGAGCAGTAAAACACGTAGTTGTTGTAATTGACGTAGTTGTTGACCGTGTTGTGTTGCTCAAGATTTAGCTGCGGATGTAAATGGTTGTTGTACGAGTTGTCTTCTAATCTGAAGTTGCTGTTCTGCCTCTGCCAGGAGTTAGACGAAGCGTCAGAATTTGAATTCCTGACTGGCATCACAGGAGATAATCCCACTTCCCCTGAAAACTGACACTGAGGATAAGGAAAGCCAGTTGCATCCCCTCCCGGGTTTTGACTCCGAAAGCGCATTGGAGTAGAATGAGCAGCGTGGAAGCTTTGACTTGCATTTTCAGTCGGTTCCACAAAATCATAACCGGTGCCCGGCGCCGTAAAATGATGACCTCGCAATGTTTCAACATCGAAATAATTCCTCTGGCCATAATCCAAGTTCGTGATCTGCCTGCGTTGGTCGTAGTTGGGTTGATGGAAAGATCCATCTCCGAGACTCAAGTTATTCGCGTTCATTTGAAGAGAAAGATCAGAGTAGTCGTCGTATTCTTCTTCTCTCGGGTTCTGGATCATCAGAAGACCCTGGTTGTTGTAAGGAGAGTTTCTCGATGGAAACGAAACATTCTGAACGTAACTTTGCTGAAAGTCCTGAGAATGCTGCTGGAAAGAATCAAGAAGAGACCTTTGATAATCCGACGATCGGAAACTATTCCCAGTGCTCGAATAAGACTGCTCTCCATACTTCATATTAGCGGAATGCAATCGTCAATACTTGCGTGATGAGCGGAGATTAAAGATCAAATAAAAACATTCTAAATCTGATATGTCGTCACTCCTTTTAATAGGGTGACAACATTATGCGAATCCTCTCGACCAATGGCAAGCGAATTATTCATGAGGCGTGGCCTACGAGCGAAGTATATTTGCATAATCATGAGCCTGATGGTTTTGTCGGTTGAATGCGATTACGTAATCATTGTATAATGGGTTATTGGCAGTTATACTGAGATGTTTTTTATAAACTTTCCTCTTCTTATTTGTGGAAGGCTTCGATCTGAAATTTCACGTGGAACCACAAAGTCAAATAAAGTCTTCCTTCTCGGAGAAGAAAGAGAGAGTTAGAAATTAATAGATTTATAAAATCTAAATTTGAGTGGAAGAACACATCAGTTGATTTGATTACAATCAATTAATAACCAAAATCCGTGGTTATTAAATCGATCCGAATGAAACTTAGGACTGACAGTTTCAGCGCACGATTGTCACACATCGTGTCATCGGCTGAGATTCAAAAAATTTGTGGGAAGTGCGAGATGATGTTGATGTTTTTCAGGTGCTTACGTCATTCCAGGCCCGAGCGATCGATGACAGATTTATATTCAAATCGAATTACGTCATATCCATTTAAAAAAAAACCACAGTGCTCGGGTCAAGTTTAACTTTTGACTTTCGTAAGAGGCACGATCTCTTGTAATTTATGAGGTCCGAGCCGAGGACACCAACAGATGGCAGGACGCCTCCCCTCGAGTGTCTTATTAGAACCAACACTTTACGTGTCATTTCGCCACACACCGACTCTTCACTCGATGTTCACGATTTAAAATCGTGCACCGAATCATGTTTCACTGAAGCTTACGAAGATAACTGTCGATCAGTCGAGTGGAAGAACGCCGACAAATTCCGTCGGATAAATTCGAGTTCAAAGAAAGAGCAACAGATGACTTCTCGAAAATATTCCGATGATCCTTCAAATCCATGTTTCATTGGAGAGTTGCCCTCGACGTTGAACGTTAATTGGCTTCTATCCGTTTTGATGGCACTCGAGATGTGGTCGATGCCCTTCACGGTCTAGTGCTCGTCGACACGGTAGCTCATCTCGGAACACGTGGATTGGATTCACCGTAACACCCGACGTAACTCATCATCTTGATGCACCTGTCAGATGAGAATTTTAAACATTTTAATGCATTTTAGAATAATTCAATTTAAAGTTGCGTCTTCATAAAGTGTGTCAACAACTGACACGAACGACTGAAACTGCTTGAGTTGATTTCTTCAAACAAATTCTTCAACATTTCGTGTACAGTTTGTTGCCTTTACATCTGAAATAATATAATAATAATAATAATAATAATAATGATAATAATAATAATAATAATAATAATATTAATAATAATAATAATAATGATAATAATAATAATAATAATAATAATAATAACAACAACGATTAATACGTCTAACAAAGTAATTGTAATGTATCCACCACAAAAGAGTTTGATTTTTTCCTCCACAAATTCTAACTTTTAATAAAAAAACTTGTCATTCGTGTGCTAATCACATCTTTCATCGATGTGTTGTTCCCATGAATAAAGTGATGATGATGATGATGATGATGACGATCATTTGATGTCCTAAGAAAGTTACAACGTTACAAAGATCCAGGCAAACATTGAAAGCATTGTATAGAAAATACAAAAAATGCCTCAAGCGGTCCACTGCGAGAACCTTCTTCATCGTGAGTGAATTTTTCGAGTTCCTTTGTAAATGTTACTAATTAAAACAGAGAAAGCCTTTAAATCGAAATGATAAATTCGAAATATGTCAACGATGTTGGCTGTTGAGAGTTTCTTAAAGCAATCATAAGATGTTGAAATCCTGACTCATGTGAGGAATCAGAGGCTGCATTCGTTCAACCGATTGATGAGTTCAAATCATCATGATGATGCAAAATACGGAAATATTTACCAGCTTACATCAAGTCTTACTTTCCTAACAAGTTAGCACCTCGTTTTGCTCGGCAAATTATTCATTCACCTCGACAGGAGTCAATAACATTCGTAAGAATGCAGTCGTTCTATTTTGTTGATTTGTTGAATCAGTGGATTCTTGATTAAAATCGATATTTTAAAATGTAAAATAACATTCGATCTTCCAATGGATTTGTGCTTCTGCTTTCAGAAGGCAGTTTCTCGATGATTTGAAAAAGATTTGCATCGTTTTTGTGTCCAGAAATAAGAGTTTCTTATGACAACTAATTAAAAACATTACTTGCTCATATTTTTAAAATATGACTGATTACTGATGACGTCATTTGGCGGAGGTGAAAGAAATCATGATAATGTGATAATGTGATAATGTGGCACGTGATTAATCAATCTGCAATTTTGATCGATGAAGATTATTCGTTAGTCTCGTGTTGTTGTTGTTGTTGTTTCATGCAACACAACAATTTGTCGAATTGTTCGACACATTAATCGAGACTTGACGTTCGTTTGTGTCTGATTTCATTGAAACGAGAATCGAAACAACCTTCGAATTCGAAGGAATTTCTGGAAAAATTATTTCCTAAATTATTTGAACTGAAGTTTCTTGGTTGGAGGTCATTTGTTGAGGATTGTTGTAAACTTTTTCCTTTCACTTTTTTTTTTGAATTTGGAGTGGGGAGGGAATTCGTAAATGAACGAATGACGATTTTTAAAAATATCGATGCAAGATCTTGTGAAGATATTTTTCATTTATTATAAGAAATTGTATTCATAAATGTATTCATAAATGTTTGCATGAGAATTGTGACTGAAATACATTGTCGTCCACGTGGTTAGTTCCAATTAGTTGACATTTCTTAATGTTTCGACTCAACAATGTCACAAATTGGTCTCTTTAGTGTGGTCTTTCACAAATAAGTAGGATCGCAATATTGGCAATGAAATTTAAATTGCAAATAATACTTTTAAATACTTTTAAATAACTTTTAAATACTTTTAATTAACTTATATATATATATATATATATATATANATAATACTTTTAAATACTTTTAAATAACTTTTAAATACTTTTAATTAACTTATATATATATATATATATATATATATATATATAAATCATGATACTTCATTATCATATTGATATATAATATATATATATATATATAATAGCATGGTCTATGTTAAGTATAATATATATAATAATATGGGGGCATTTGAAAAGTATTAATAAGTTACTTGTTCATATTTTTAAAATTTACGTCGTCAGGACATCCAGACATTTGTACAGACATTTATACAAACATTTGCCACTGGGGAGGGTGGTGCTAACCAAGGGCCGGGAGTTCATGGGGAGTAAATAAATCCATGAAGACAAATGATTATTATTCACATTATGTTTTCTTTCATTTCATTAGTTATTCAAGCATCACTTTCAACAAAGTTTAATCACAATACCAGACAAGGGACCAAGTACTGACGCTCGAGTACAAATGCAAGTACTGAAGGTTCAATCGAGTGCAGGTTCAAGTACAAGTACAAGTAGAAGTACCGGTGAGTTATGAAGAAGTACATCACTAATTTATCTCTAGGCAGTATTATGATTAGTAAATGTTGTTATTATTACCAAATAATAAATAGCCGTGAGTAAACTATGTCTTAGACACAATGACAAAGTTATGAGCACTCAAAGTTCAAAGATAATTTGCAACAAGGTTTGATATCAAGCTTATTTATTAAAAATATAGAAACTTAAAAAAATATTGTTATCACACGACCTTTGACTTACACTGTAGCGACAGAAAGGAAGCCAAAGTTCTTGTAAATGTATGTCGTTCATTTATATAGCGCCATGTGCATAGCGTCAGAGGCGCTTCCTGTTAACCATTTATATAGCAATCCTTCCCTGGGAACGCAACCTTCGGCCAACCTTCACGCCAATAATATAATACGTTCTTGACTCCATGACTAAATATTCTTTCCACTGAAGCTGGAACACTCGTAATGCAGGTCCACACAAATTTTCCAGGTTATATTTATGACGTTGCCAGAATGTCATCATAATTCATTTGCAAATATTGGGTGACCTGATGTACCGCACGACCTGTTGCCCGATTTGATTGATTATAGGAACAAAAAAGTTAGAAGATGCATTTTAAACAAAATTTAAGCAGTGGAATTCATTTAAATTTTGACATTATGTCACTTTACCGCATATAAAGCATCTTGTTACATCTGGACTTCCTAGAGCAGCTGACGACCATCCGAGGATGCTGGTAGCAAGGGAGAAGATCGAGGATCTCCAGGGAAATCTTATGCGTTGTACGGATGCCTCGAAGACCATGGACAACAAGGCCGGGATAAGGGATATATAACCCACAGAAATAAGTGAAAATCAGCCTCAGGACGTCAAGCCACATCTGCATAAGTTCGGCAAAACTAGCGGCCATTGAGGACTGCCTAATTCATTGCGAAGGACTACCAGTTGAAAAACGCCGATATAGTTATTCTAAGCGATTCTCTTAGCTAAAGGATTGCAATCATAATGATCGTGACATATAGAAAACTTTCTCTGATTTCAGACATTCAAGAAAGTGGAAAACCTTGATCTCCAAACTCCGTCTTGGAAAATGTGCTCTCAATCGTTTCTCACGAAGCATCATCCAGCTGGCAAATGTTAAGTCTGCACTCAGAAGGATGAAACTGTCCGGCATTTCCTCATGGAATGTCCGGCCCAGTCGATCCTGAGAAGAAAACAAATCTGACTTAGATGAGCCTCATGCAATCCAGCAAGTGAGGTCCTCATTTTCAGATGGATTTGCAAAAAGCGGCATAATTTAATCAAATAGTTAAATAAATAAAATAAAGAATTAAATAAAACATTTTTCTCAATATTATTACTATCATTATTTTTATAATTGAACCATTACACCTATTACTACTCTAATACTTTTTATTTCATTACAATATCTAACACTAACTAACAAGTCCAAATCATCTTACTTAAACAACGGACTTTAATCGACTAAATCAATGCACTTCCTAGAATCTTCAAAACTTCTAAAAGCGTCAAAATGTGTTTTTGGGCATCCAAAAGAGGAAGGGTGCTCGTGAGCCTTAAAATTGATGAGATGCAAATAAAATTCAAAGTAGGTTTCATGTGAACATCAAACATTAATTTGGTCAACGGATAAAAAATATTTGCAAATAATAGTAAAAATGGAAATATAATTTCGCATTGAATAACTTTTGTGTCAAAAAATTAATTTTTTTAAGTTATTGAATTTTGTCTTTCACTTTCTCTACAAATAATAATTTATTGGATTTATTGGATTTATTGGATTTATTGGATTTATTGGATTTATTGGATTTATTGGATTTATTGGACATCCCGTGAAACTGTAACTAAACGGAATATGAATAATAATAATTAATAATAATTAATAATAATTAATATTAATTAATAATAATTAATATGTAGAAGACGTAAATTATCTGTTGTTTCGGAGTGTCCTTTATACATTTTGGACACAGACCGTTTAATTGATTACGAGAATCCTGTCAAATTTCAAACATTTTAAATAAAAAGGAATTTATAATCTTGCTAAGTTTCATTTCAAAATCAAATTAAGTAAATAAGCAAATGATGACATGCTTTTCAGTAAAATGGGAACAAGTACTGGAGGTCCAAGTCCAAGTACAAGCACAAGCGTGGGAGTACGCAGAAGTTTTTCTAGGGAACAAGATTTTTTTAAATTCAATTTGTTAACTTGGCACGATGAGAGCCAAGAGGATGCTGAAGGCCTTGGGCACTCGCTCTCGCAATTATTCGGTCTGGTTTGTATCCCATGACCAAGTATCCCATGATTGCACAATACTGACCGATCACACAAAGTACATTTGAGTTTTTACCTGCCACCTAGGGAATATTAAATAATATTTTACATCTAAGGGTCGTTCGCCAATCGCGTCGTCGACATGTTTAAGGAAATTGTTGACCTCTCCGATAAAATTGTCAAAAAAGTAACAACCTCCTTAAAATTTTCGCACTTTGAATTTGTGACTTTTATTTTGAAAATAAATAAAATGATTGTTAAACCGAATATTATTGTCATTTTTTAAAAGTCAGCTTCTATCATTCCCCATGAGAAAGTCAAAAGTTCCTCTAAATTAAAGAACAGGCATAGTATCAGATTCATCATTTCCATCATTATGTTGAAATGATAAACCAGACAAATCAATATCATCTTCATCTAACCATCCAGCACAAAATAATAGAATTTTCTTTGGGTTCAATAAATGCCATCAGCTCTTTCTGTCGTTTGGCAGCCGAAAGTCAGGATACATTAGGATGCCTGGGAACGTTCCCCCCAAAATGATGTCCTTGTGAATGAAGATGGCTTCCAAAACTCATGAGGTAAAATTAGGCCTGACAGTTCTTGACTCACAGGAGTCATCCGTCTTTCGACTCGATTAAATGCATTCCTAACAGGTGCATTTGTTGCAATGAACAATGCATCGAGGTTGTGCTTCAGATAATGATGAATTGCCACATCAATAACTTTTTGTATCTTGGTTTTTCATCCGGTCCACCACTTACTCATAATAAGAACACGTTTGACCAACTTACTGCCTTCACATTTTTTTTTATCAAATAAGATCCAATTCTTCAAATTCAAGAAACCTTTCGTGATCCAGTCCATGGCCTTTGGCTGATGACTTAATTGGGGAATGCTTGCCTGACCTGATGACTATGTAAGTTGGACCAGAATAAGTTACAGCTTCAGGATTGCCTAGACCATGTTTTTGAATAAACTGATGAATGGGTTTTGCCTTGCTGCAACCCAGTCGTGATGTGGAAACACAACAGAATTCAACAGAAAGTATGCGTCAAAAGGGGAGCCTGCTTGTTAGTTGCTGTCGCCGACTCCCGAAACCAAAGACAGTTGCTAAAAAACTAATAAACCTGTTATAAACAAGTTTTATAGTTTGCAACTGTTTATAAATTTACTAACAATTACTAACAGTAATTTTATTAATCCGTTACAATTTAGATTTTTGTCATAAAATAACATTGTTGATGTCAAATAATCTTAAACTATTCCTTCCCCCCTTGTCAAGAAATGTCAAACTTTTTCAATCCCCCTTATTTGTTGACTTAATTAATGGACGACCCCCAGGAAATATTAAATAATATTTTACATCTAGGGATTATTAAACAAAATCTGATTTGAAAGCAGATATTCAAACTTGTGAAATTGAAAATGTTGAAAAATGAATTGAAAATGAAAATTAGAATTTCCGATCATTTAAAGAACAAGTTTCAATATCTTATTTCACCTGCTCAATGAAAATAGCTTTTAGATTTTGAGAGGAACGTATTTTTGACTTTGTTCGTATGTTGTTGTATTATTCCACTATTAAATGTTAAATCATTTAATATTTTAACAAATCAATAACAATTCAGCAATACCCACAATTTTCAATTAATTGACAATTAACATATAATGCAAGTAATTGGAATAAATTCATGTTTATTTGAAGAAGCAAAATAAACGTGTTATTAAAGTTTAAAGAGAGTTTGTAAGGCTTTGTCGAAAAGGGAGAATGATCGCAAAGAGAAAACTATCAAACGAGAGATCGCTGAGAAAAGAAAATCTAAAAACAACACTCGAAAAGGAGAAAAATCAAGATGGAAACCTCGACCCAGCCACAAACAAACGACGAAGTGGACTGAAGTAGAACGTAGTAGAGAAATCAGCAGGAAGAAAACTGCAAAAAATAAAAAGAGCAAATCCTGATGGATTTGAAGAGCATTCAACAGGCACAAATGTGACACAACATAAATTGACGACATCTTCAACATTGATGACATTTCTTCCACTCATATTGTTTCACAAGATTCAAACGACGTCCAACAAATAATTGCAATAAGTCTCAATTTTAATTAACACTCGAATATTCTCCCTATTAATTCATAATTCTATTTTGATTTTCCTCCGAGTTTAATTGATAGATTCACAACAAATATTTTTCAAATTGAATTCCTTTTGATAGATTTATCCCCTTGGAACTATCGCACAAAGTTGTTTTTCCGAACATCGCACAGATTTTGAAGCTTTACAAGCTTTAAAAGATTTCTCGAAACATCGGAATATTTAAAAATCAAAAACTCGATAAAATTTTACGTGTTTAGAAATGGTTTTACAACATTCGACATTAAGACAGTTCAGAACCAGTTCAACTCCACAACGGCGTGACGTCCGATAAGCAGTCAAACTGAAAATTCAAGTTTGTTGCATTAATTATTAATGTTAATAAATTATTAATGTTAATATTATTATTAATGTTAATAAATTATTAATGTTAATAATTAATTATGCAATGTTTTAAAAACAAACATCTTTTAATTTGCTTNCGTGTACAGTGGTTGAGATGGCTGCCCTAAATGGCGGAAAGGGAAAGATATTGATGGACAACCGGGTGTGATGGTTAAGGATGGATTTGAGAGGATGTCGATGATTTGGTGAGGGTAGCGACTGAGATGATGGTGATGATGATGATGATGATGATGTGGTGATGTGGTGATGTGATGATGTGGTGATGTGATGATATTCATCCCTGAATGATTGAAACTGATTGAAATGTCGATCATCTGTTCAATGTACTTGTTTTTGATGTTGCATTGAATTCGTTCATTGAGAATATGGAAGTGATTGAATCACAAAAGCGAAGTCCAAGCAAAATATGACTGGCTTAAAAATAATCAAATGAATTTTGTGTTTATTCCAAGAAAAACTAAAATAAGAAATAAAAGAAAACATATTTGAATAAATCGAGTTTAATGATCGCTCAAAAATAAAGTTTCTTCTAAATGAGCGAATGGACTTCACGGAGATTCAAATGAGTTCCAGAAATTGAAGGAATCTCATTCCAGACGTCAAAATCCTCTGAGACCGCCAAAAGAAGATCTCTAGAAAGTTTAAAATCTTTTTTTAAACTTCTATAAGTTTTAAAATTTAATTTATCGCAAAGAACTTCATCAAAGAACGTTATTTTTAAACGCTACTTAATTTTTACGCCCATAAAACAACTTTAAAAGTGTTTCAATCTCACAGCTCCTAGAATACATACATCTGGTCGATAGAATTCAAGATTGTAGAATTAATGATTTGCAATGGGATTTGTTTATTTATTTGCGAGCAACAAACACTTGGGTTTAAAAAGGGCGTCTTCATTAGGAGACTTGGAGTCATTGTTGAGTGGCACTGATGGATGAAACTTCCAACAACTTCCGACGTGGAAAACCTTCGTCTCAACTCATAAGACGAATGAGGCCCAACCGATAACAGGAAGTTGATGAGCAGCTGCACTCATCTCCATTCGGCACGTGATCAAAACACATCTCTCCTTGCTTTTCATGATCACAGTTTCTCTAAACTCAAAAACGCCTTGCACACTGCCCAAGTTATCAATATGATTCGTCAGATTGTTATTGCATTGTTAAGAAATAGTACATATTTGTAGATGATGCAGATATTAATTAGAACATTTGTCTCCATTATTACATAAAATAAGTCACGAATTGTCACATGATATAGGTACACGAGAGCATGTAATATTGAGTTTACAAACGCCTCTTCAGAAATATTATTTTTCATTTATTTGTAATTTTTGTTATCGCATCAAAACCAGGGTCGTATTTAGAAATTTCTTTTTGTGGTTCAAATATTTTATTTTTAATTGTTCATGATTTTTTTTACAAACAGTCAACGATGTCAACAATGTAATTTAAAAATAATAAAATAAAATATTTCCAAACGAGTTAACTTTTAGCAACAAGGCATTTTAAAAAGTTGTGGAAACAAAATTATAAATTACGCCACAAAATAATGAACGTAACAGCCTTTATACTAATGCAAGACTACAACGCCGACAATTTTTTTGGCAAATTTATCTAAAACCTCTTTTAAGAATCCACCGAGATATCTTTATGAATGCTGTGAAGAGCAAGCCCATTCAGTCTCATTTCACTTGTTGAGTTTCTAACGCATGACTTGATTCTTTTTAACGAGGAGAAAGTTCTTTCAGTAGTTGCAGTTGAGACTGGCAATGTTGTTAAAATGCGGAGAAGAGTCTTAATATTGGAATAAAATTCATCATTGCAAACTGAAAACGAATCAATTGCTGAAGATGGCTTTTCTTCATTGCTCGTTTTTCCCACTTTTTTTGCGACAAAGAAAACTCGGAATCTAAAATCTTTTATTCAGGAAGTGACTCATAAAATACTTCACATTGTTTGATACATTGCTTAATTTGATTTTCTTTTATAAGAATGGTCTCATCAGTATCACGTTGGCTCTTCAAAATCAAACATTTTTTAGGCCAGATGAAGATACATCAAATCTTCATGGTTAATGACTCTTTCTTCCAATGAAGTATAAAAAAAAAATTTACAACTTAATTAAATTAACTTAAGTCCGAAAATGTGTAGGGATTGCTTGGTAATAAAGTATATCGCAATGACATGCAATATTCTGACATTCAGAAACTGCTTTGTAAAAGGCAGAGAGTTGGACAAGCAGAGTCTGAAATCCTTCATCAATAAACCTTCAAATCAATTAAATCGACTTCAGAAGCTAATTGAAAAGAAATGCGACGAGAAACATTATTAATTTTATTTATTTGTTTATTTATTTATTATCAACTTCGATCAAAGGGTCGTTCGACCTCTTACATGACCAAGTGAACTCAAGAAAACGGAAATGCACAAATTTGAGCGAGAGCATCAATGGCAGCAAATAACTAAACTAAGCCCCCGTAGCTCAAAATAAAAATGAAATACATTTGTTTGTGGACACAAAAAAAGAAATTATTTGTAGGTGAGATATTGATTTAAGTTAAGTTCACGAATAGCCGAGTGAATTCAAACGAGTGAGCCAAACCGAGAAACAGATGATGAATTTCCCATATTGACAGGCAGGGAAATCCATGATCTAACAACTCGGTTACGGAAGAAATTCTTAGTAGTTTCACATCTGATTTTACCAGTTTTTAGTTTAAAATTATGATCTCTTGTCCTAGAACATGTTGAGGAGAGACAAGGAGGCTGTGCAATCAAGCAGTCCCCTTCTTAACTTGAAGTAAAGCGATATTTCAGCCCATAGTCGACGTTTTTCAAGAGTTGATAGGTTAAGTAATCTGAGTTTTTCCATGTACGGATGAGAAGCCACGGAGGGTATGGCATTCGTAAATCTCCTCGCTAAGGTACTTTTTATGAGGATTCCATATCGGAGAGCAATATTCGAGAATGGG
>MPNW01000014.1:177327-212615 GCA_011800805.1 Hirudo medicinalis
TAGGTTAAGTAATCTGAGTTTTTCCATGTACGGATGAGAAGCCACGGAGGGTATGGCATTCGTAAATCTCCTCGCTAAGGTACTTTTTATGAGGATTCCATATCGGAGAGCAATATTCGAGAATGGGTCTCTAAGTACAAATGCTCTTTTGAGAATGTCATGATTCCTTGCTGTGAAAGGAGAAAGTGTCATTCGGGAAATTGTGGCGGCCTTTTTGGTAATGTTGTCGATTTGTTTATCAAAACGGAGAGGAATCCATTAAAATACCTAAGTCCCGAATCGTATCAATCCTTGTCAGTTCGTGGCCACTGATATGGTACTCGTATAAATTTAAACTTCTTTTGCAGCCAACCAATAAGAAAACCAGACACTTTTCAGGAGCAAGTTGTAATTAACATTTGTCGCTCCATTCCGGATTCTCATCAAGCGAATTTTGAAACTGAGTTGGGGACTGATTATACAGCTTCACATCATCAGCAAAGAGTTTTGAAGGTAGTGTTTACAGGTAGTGTCGGAGTTTAGAAATAAATTGGGCAGGTAATTTATGTAGAGTAGAAATAGGGTCTGCCCCAAAACTCTATCCTGAGGAACTCCACTGGTGACTGGGATTTCGTCGGAAATAAAGCCATTGATGGCACGGTCTGAGTCGTTGAATTAAGAGTCTCTAAGCCATCCTCTCTCGTTGTTACCAAGACCATATGCAGATAATTTGTTCATTAATGTAATAACGTGGGAGACAGAGTCAAAAGTCTTTCGAAAATCCAAGTAAATGTTATCCATATTATGTTTTTTATAATTTAAAAGTTTTTTGATCCTGATAAATAAAGATTTTTGCTGCCATATGATGGTCACTGGTTTTCAAAGTTTTGATCTTTTCCGATTTTTTACTTAAATTATAAAAAGTGTCTGTTAACACTCAATGAAATTAATATTTCCCTATAAATAATGAACTTATGCACATCACAGCAATAATTGGTATAAATAGGATATGTAATAAAAAGTGTGTAGAAAGTAAAATACAAATAGTTGATAAAAAGCATAATTATTTGCTTTTTAAGTGTCCCATATCAATTTTTTTAAATCGAATTTTTTTTTTGAGGATTTACATTTAAATTTTTAATTTTTAATTATTTGGAGGGGGCGTTGAACCCGTAAACACCCCCCCCCCTCCAAATATGGCCTTGATCAAAACAATCGGGAACTGTGAAAAGCCAAATTAATTTTAAACGATATTCAGTAAAAATAAATAAATAAATGAATTTTGATTTGAAAACTTGAAGAATAACAAATATTTACACTGTCAACCAATCCACGTCGGGCAAAATTTAAGACATTTCCCAGGATGGAGTTATTAATCACGCTGAATTGTTTGCTACGCTAACAACTTGCATTATGTTGTTTTGTTGGATCAAATTCAGTAAATCAATCAATTTGGAAAAACTTTCCCACAAAAGTATCTCAAAACATTTGTGAACATGAAATGAGGAAATACAAAATATTGGTTAGATACGACTCATATTTTAGATGAAATTGTAATTTTTACGTGGAAAAATATTAAATTAAAAAAACTCGTGACCACCCTTTTAAGATGAATGGCTCCGAAGACTGCAATATTGCAGCATTTTGGATTTTTGTTGAAATTAAAAGCTTATAAAACAAAAACTAATAAACATATTCGGATGAAACTTGGCACACATTTAGACAATGTTTGTATGGACAAAGCGACAAAATATCATTTAATAAATAAATTTGGTTTTCAAAATATTTATTCTAAAAATTGGAATTTTTACAAAAATGTCACATTTTCTGAGCCACATTCCTCAAAAACCATGAATCACAAAATATTCATTTTTAGATTATTTAATAAGTTATAATTAGTCAAACAAACTCACCAAAAACTATTGCTTTGTCTTACTTCAACATTAGTTATGACACATTATGGGTGGCTGATTTTCGGAAAAATCTAAATTTGAAAAGTGGGTGCCCAGTGGGTGTAAAATTGGCAATATCTTCTAAAATATTAGTCATTTCTAAACATTATTTTGTGTTTCCTCATTGTTGTTCATGGTGTCGAAAAAGAAATATTTTTTGCGGGGAAGGTTTTACTGGGTTCATTTGATCTGACCCTATTGTATTTCATCCAACATTGATGACATTCATTTCTATTGTTGCATTACGTTGCTATTGTATTTCATCCAACATTGATGACATTCATTTCTATTGTTGCATTATGTTGCTATTGTATTTCATCCAACATTGATGACATTCATTTCTATTGTTGCATTACGTTGCTATTGTATTTCATCCAATTTTTATCAGACAAACAGCATTAAATTTGAACTGATCTGAGTTTTTCATGGATAAATGCGAGAGCATTTAAAATTTTACTAAAATGTGTTTACTTTTAGTTTCAGAAATAACAAAATAGACTAATTAAAAATAGGATTTAGAACATTAAAATCAACAAGTAATTACCATCAAAATAAATGAAAATTGTTCAAAAAAGTTCACTTTTCAGAATTGTTAAATGCCATGAGGACTACTTGGTGGCCTGTAAGTTGTTTCGTGTTTTTATGTTTTTACGCTTCTTGTTTTTTTGTTGAGTTTTCCTTTAAAAGGTCACAGAACTAGTTTTTCTGCCCTTAACATTTCTTGGAGAGATTTCAGTGCTTTTGTCACTTTTGCTGTTTTTTTTTTTAGCACATTTTCTTTCGTTCTCCCATAAAGAAGATCTGAGAAGATTACCATGGACTGAATAAGATTTTTTTTTTCAATAAGTTTTTAGAATCGGGCAATTTCTCTGCATTTTAAGCAGCGAATAATTTTCTTAAAGTTCCATTTATTTTCATTTTGTTTCCGAGAACTTTATTTTGATCCAGTCTCACCTGATGAGCAGGTGAAATATTGCTCGAGTTACCTATCGTTTCCAATTCAAACCGATCAAGGAAAATGTTTTAACGTTCGTAAATAAGCGTTTACGGCGATACTTGCTAAACTCGTTCATTTCATCATTACAGCGGAAGAATAAAAGTGAATTACTGGGAAAACTTGAAGACATGTTGAGCTCGTGAGATTTGTTGACGCCCGTTATGTTCCACAAGAAAACTCCGAAAGGACGATTTGTCACTATTTCTTCGGCCACTTTGTGTTGAAATAAAGGTTTAAACAATTTTTACGAGTAGAATGTTGCAATGCTGATCTCTGATGTCATTCCCTTCGAATGTTCAAGTCACGAACGTTTCCTTTTATATCATTTGTGGAGCTGCAAATACAAATTCAAACCTAATGCCTCGCCAGGTGATTTAGCCAGGTTACCTGCCAATAAAAGTTCATCATAAAGCACAACTCCACAACACTACAACTTCACAGCGCTGCACCTCTTTGGCGACGTATTTCTCGAATATACTTGAAAAATTAATGAAGCTGGAGAGTGCCTTGTAAAAAATATGGTTCAAGAAAAAGTAACAATTTACTCTTAAATAAAATTCTCATTTTTTTTGAGGATGAGGCGATTAATTTGAGATAAATAAAAATCTACTTACTCAATTAATCTAGATCGAAGTAATGATACTTAAAATACAATTCTTGTATCTTCTGGCAAATTTTGTACGCAAAATAAATAAACGAATAAACGAGCAGCAATATCGTCGATAGCAGTCACAAAACACGACAACATCAGCACAATTAAAATGGAACCTCTTTTAAGCAGCGCAATAACGGTGCAATATTCAGCAGGAGTCCAAAATATGAACATGAAAATATGAACATCGCGTAAATTGCACGATGACTTTGATGAATATTATTTCATAAAGGTTATTTCTTGAGCGTTTTCAAATCATATTTTCATTCGGAAGCATTTTTTGGTTTTGCCGATGTTTGGCCAAAAACTTTATTCTTGGTTAACTTTATTCTCGGTTAAAAAAAACTTTGAAACAAAGGAAATTATAGAAATAGGGAAAAGTCGGGTTTGTTGAGGAGATATTTATTATTATTATTATTATTATTATTATTGTTATTATTATTATTATTATTATTATTGTTATTATTATTATTATTATTATCATCATCATCGCCGTCGTCATCAGTATCATTGTCATTATTATTAATGTGATATTATGGTGTCATGATACTCGTTGTACTAACTTTGGGCTTGGTTTAAACTGAGTTATATATATATATTGAACTAACCCGGGGGTCCGCAAACTAGTAAGTTAACTGTTAAGTTTATTGCGTATGTATTCAGTTAGTCGAACTGAATAATCGAGTCGAGTATCTGAGATTCTTGATCGTCCAAGACTTCGCTACTATATATATATATATATATATATATATATATGAGTTATACTGAGGCATTATTTTAATTTAGAACTTGAAAGCTCTAAATTTAAGATTATCACGAGGAAAAACGTTACTGCAACGACGACAACAACAACAATAACGATAATAAAATACTACTACTAATAATAATTAATGAATTAAATGCATAATTTTATATTATTTTATTTGAGAACGTGCAGCACGACGCCAGATGTCGCCGGATCACTTATAACAATGGTTTCCAAAGTGGGTGGTACCCCCATCCCCTGGAGGTGCTGGAAAGGCCAGTATTTCTTGGAAGAGTTTAAATTCTATTTTTTTTTGTTTTCAAATGCTTTATTAGCCATAAAATTCTCCACAGCTCAACATTTTTCCTCTTCCTCATTGGTGGCTTCTTGAATTTATTGGTACAGAATAAGAAAAGAGATAAAGGATGTGTGAGTATCATTATGTGATTAATAATAATAATAATAATAATAATAATAATAATAATAATAATAGTTTAATTACAAAATAAAGTATTACAGAAAAATAAGTGATGCAATAATATATTATGATTAATAACATCGTAAATTAATGATAATAAGATAAAAAATACTTTTCCTATTACGTCACCAATGGCTGAATTTTTAACACTATGTTTTTCTTCATCACATTAAAATCTTGTTCTCAGTTTTCTGGGAACTTCGTAGAATCAAGCAGAATTCTGTAAAAGCTTTGCAACACAATGCTTGGATGTTCTTTGCAAATGTTGCTCCGCTCATGCTTCTTGGAACTCATACGATAATCACTGACAAGGGAGATGTAACTTACATTACAAGGTATTTGAGGTGACTCACTTACAAGGGAGACATAAGACAGTAGACTTTATTCAAGCATATTTGCTTGATTAAGCTGGTCAATTTTGCGTGGGTTGTTTCTTGAATTAAGTTTCTGCGTTGTTGTTATTGCCGTGAAAATCAATTTTGTTTTTGAAAAATGTCGTTTTAATGACTCAGGTAGAGTCACTTCAGGTGGACTTCTGATACAGATTGTATAGAACTAATTGAATGGAGGTGTTTTATTCATTCTCTCAACCAATTAATGACAAGCCTATTAACTAACCATTTATTTGAGAAACCTCAGTAACAGTCGTAATATAATTCACAGTAACAGTCATATTACATATGTAATGTCATAATTATTGCAACCATTTATAATAAATAACTGATAAATATAAAATAATCAGTAAATAATCTTTATAACGGAACAGCGGCTGTTGAAATGTTTGAAAATCATCCGATAAACTCGAAACAGAATCCAAACAAAACCGAAAGGAAACTGTCTTCAAAGTTGAACAAGTCATAAATATTTTTATCAGCAATACGGGTGGACAACTGCCATCTGTCGAAGAATTCCTCCACCGATCATTTGTCCTTCAGTTCGTCCTGAAAATTCCTGCCGGACTTTGGGGGACTGTAATAAAAATTGATTGGATTTGAGATTAGTTTCTCAATTGAAAAATTGCTTTTCATTTTGAGGAGACAAATGTGATTTTGATATTAGAAACATCACACTCATTCGATTTCACTCTCAATGTAAAAGAATGTCGACTAAAATAAGAAGTTATTTGCCGTCAGTAAATTATGAATTATGCGCTGCAGTGAAACAGAACGAGTTTGAGAAAATAATTACTTGAAGAACAACAAATTGAATTGAAGGCAGACGTAATCTTGAAATGAAACTCGCAAACATTGTTGCGGAGGAGAGCATGAAAAGCAAAGAACCTAAATCAGATCCAAGCAATACCACAACCGATCCTCCACAGAAATTCCGTATAAGTTACAATTCAAAATGAACGAACTTGGAGAATGTTCTGAAGCTTTCACAGCTCAAAAGTATTATTAAAAGACAAACAATCTTATTTAATTGGGTAGTCATTATCGAACAGCGAAGATTTCTTATTTAATGGAAAATTTAATTCCATTTATCGCTTTAAAAAGTAAGCATTTGTTCGTTTTATTTCCTTTTCCATCAGAAAATTTTTGCCAATTCCGGAAATCCTTGAAATCCACGACTAAAGGCGATTAATTGGTGCTGGAAATTGATGACCAGACGCATCCACTTGAGTGACGTCATTCTCTTCCTCAGTTTCAGTGCAACTTGCATTAAGTCAACAGCATCCCATCGAGAAAGAATTAAAATCGCGGTCCTAATGGGCAAAGAAAATAAAGTCCAGTCTCGTAAGCAGTGATGTTAATTTTATAACATAATTTGGCGATATTTAAACGTGATGCATGAAATTAGTAATCTTTTTCGAGAGCTTCTAACACAAATGATGATGCCTTATTCGGCTTTTCGTGGACTGTTTGTTGTGAAATTTCAGCTTGAAAGGGTGGATATCGCTTCAAGCAGTTTTATGGCAGCAGTTTCATGCACTAAAGTTGTCTTCCTTGAATGACTTCCTAAGTTAATTATCTAGTTATCATCTGCAGTCGTAATCATCTATTTATGGAATGGATGATGCATAAGCACTAAAAAGTAAATAGCAGGATTTCTCATATCACTACATTACATGGTCCACATAACCATTTCAAATGACGAGGTTCACATAACTATTCATAACATCTAATTACAAATTCGAGAGATGAAAAGCATTTTTCTTTCTAAAATATTCTCCCTTTTCTCAGCTCTCTCGTTGGATTATTTCGATGTAAGCTTTGAAAATGAAACACAATGAACGAAGATAGAATTTGCTAATTCTTTATCAAAATGTGAGACAGTTTAATTTCGACAGCTAAATGTAAAGAAAACAAATCACGTGAAATAAATTTTCATGGAAACCATCCCCAATTTTTTAGAATTTAGTTGGCATAAAAATTGAGCAAATTAAAAGAATGTTTAAATGTGTTTGTTGCATAAATTTAAACAGCAACAAAGGAATCATGAGGCATCTTGTGGAGCATGACAATTCTCTCTGCAAGCGGTTTCTACACGAAGATCGTTGAGAAATAAAAAGGTTTTTCGTCGGATTTAAGAAGTGGTGTTTTTGCTGAGCAACTTAGAAGGAGATCAGCCATTTGGATCAGAAAAGTTGTGATTCTTGAATAGGAATATGAAATAGAACTACATCAAATAGTTAGTTGTAACGAGTAGCAACTGATGATATATTAATTGTGAGGCGAATATGAAAATTTATTATACACTATTATTAGTCAGTATTTAATTAATTAATATTTTGTTTAAATTAGTCTTAATTAAAAACAGTACAATTGGAATAGTTTTGAAAAAATCACAAATGAAAGCATTTATGAAACAATCATTTGTTCTTTTCAAAAACTCTCCAAATTCCATTTCATATCATTTCATATTGTTTATTCAGGTTTCTCATCGAAAACTGAACTTTTTTGAACTCGCAACTAAAATGATAAAATAACGGTCAGACAAGGCCTGTTGAGAATTTCATCAACAAGTGTGTTAAAAGTTTTTTACGAAAATATCTTTGATATCAGTAACAGTTAAAAATGTTGTTGTTAAGACGAATGTGATTCTAAAGTCCAATGTGATTATGAAGTTGAATGTGATTGTGAAGTTGAATGAGATTATTAAGTTGAACATCCGAGTAGGAGGAAGTTGTGACAAAAAGTGTTATGAAGTTGATAATAGAAAGCTAAACACGTTAACGATTTTATTAAACGTTATAAATATTCACAATCTATTTAGGAAATTAAATTTTCAGGAGTTCAAATTTAATTTAATCATTTTTTCAATGATTGATGACTCCGGATATAATCCGAGATAAGTCACAGAGACATATACCTATGTCCGATTTTGAAACTGCTTTTGTGTTCACTTCTGCGCGAACTTAAGAAATTTTTAAAGACAAAACACAGTAGCACGAAGAAATCAGAGGAGATTATCCAGTTATGAATGACCAGCCATTTAATCTCGCAAGTGGATAAGCTTCATTTAAGGGCGTTTTTGAATGTTTAATGTTTTGCCGTCAAACAAAAATGGATTTCACATGAAAGTGTGCCTGCTGATTTTCACGAATATTTTCCAATGTATTGTTGGTCTCTTAAGCTTCCCTTTCCATCAAAACAGTCAAAAACCTTTCATCTGGAATCACCTGGAATCACCTGTTGCCAATCAACCGAGCCTTAACTTCGGGAGCAGTTTTTTTTTTCATGCATTCATTATTTCCTTCATATGCATCATCACCATGGCAACACAACTCTCACAACTCATATATAAAAGCAAAAGATCCATCAATGTTTCATCAGAAATTCAGGGAAGCGTGAGGCAAATTTTAAACTGGGTCCTGATCCTGCGAATGATCATTTGGAATGTTTTCCTACAAAATCCAACCTTAGAACTACGATTCGTGTTCAAATAATGCTGCATTTATTTAACGAAGTAGTTGATTTGTTGAAACAATTAGTAACCTATTTCCTATTAACCTACATTTCCTATGCCCCCATAAATTATGCCAACAAAATAGGAGAGGATTTGAAAAAGTTTGACATTTATTGACAGGGGGAATGTAAGATTAACTGACGTCAACAGTGTTATTTATATGATAATAATTAATACACGATTAGTGGACGACCCCTTAAGCAACAAACGAGTGCTCGGTTTTAATCGAGAGAATGTTTGCTGGATATATTTCTACGTAAGAAGAAGCAATCGGCAAAAACATCGCGGAATCATGCATTTGTCAACCGAGGAAATTATTTTTAGATGCTGCCGGTGAGAAGTTGATATACTCGGTCGAAAATAATCATTTATCGTTGACTAAACATAAAAGAGGACTTTCTGCATTCAGATCACGTCTCGTGAACATTGAAGCAAAAAATTGCTGATATTCGTGATTAGCCATTACAACTGCACCATAAAATCAATCATCCTCCACATTCAGACTTTAGCGAAATTATTTCCAGGTTATTTGCCTTCCTGATTCCAGAAATTATTTCCAGGTTATCCTGGAATGACCTTCCCGTACATCTTGAATCTGAAGTTCAAATCCAGCTACGGTCCAAGTTGGCTTCCAATGCCGTCAATTCACAGGGTCGTATTCCTCCATCAATATTTAATATTGCAATTAGAGCTTCAAATAATTTCGTCTGAATGCAAATCATCTTCAAGTGACTTAAGAGTGACTTTACATCACTTTAATGACTAAGAACCATAAACCTGACATTGCAATATTACTTTGCAATGAAACGACTAAACTTATTGATGTGTGTGAATAGCAAATGTTATTTTCTCGTCACCTGTTTCAATGAAAATGAAACTAATTTTCATTTTCCTGTTTCTTTCGAAGCCAAACCACTAAAGTCAAAGTCATTTCCCTTCCATAAATTGAATGTTTAAAAAGCAGTGCTAATCAATACAAACACGTAATAACGAAAACGACAATAATTCGACAATTTGTAAAGGAAATCACGTTCAAAGTTTTTAAGTAATACTGACCTTAGTGACCTTGGTGAAAGTGAAAAAGGAAAAAAGTATGTAAAGTATGATCTTGCAAGATCATGCCAGTCCTTAAATGTTTTCAATGACTTTCAAATCGCAACTCAACATACTTTTAAAATATTTACAAAAAATGCAAATTTGCAAAAGTGAGCATGCACTAAGAACATGGTTACATCAACTGCTGACATGTTGAGGCTCAGAAGATGTCAGAGGGGACTGAAATACTGATGCGTTTCATCCTTGGTGGATCGTTATTTCAATGTGTTTTGCGGGAACATCGCTCGCTGCTTTCAGATCAAAAGAGAAATGTCATCGCAGAAATTAAACGAAAGAATATTGCGTTGCTAATTTTGAAAGGAAAGACAATGGTTATATTTGTGTTCTTGATGTTTCAATAAATGTCTTGTTTATTTCGAATATCAGAGTTTCTTACTAAAATATCGCAAATCATTTATTGAAATTTTCATAAAAATATTTAAAGAAATCTTAAATGAAGCAGCTAAAATAAGTGGGAATTAGTAGAATAAAATAAATTACCTTCAAATACGAGATCGAATTGAAAAATCCACTGGAAAAGGTTCAAATGTTCCTCTTTTAAAATTTATTTAGAATTATTTCAAATATTTTTTATCAAAATTAGAACATTCCTATTTTATAGAACGCTTGAGATGAAGATAAGCAGAAGTTACGATGAAAACTTCGAAAGATCGTAATGATTTTGCAATGTTTATTAATTTAGTCACCTCAAACATCGACCTGAACAAGCTCAATTATCCAAGTTTTAAACGTTTAATTTTTGTTCATTTTTGATTGAAAATATATTTATAATTTAATGTTTTATTTATTGGGTTATTAGCATTTGGTGTACAATTAATTCTAATCCAAGAGGAAGCATGAAGTAATCTTCGAAACGTAATAAAAAAAATGCTGCTCAATTAATCCACAACAGGCCTCTCAGGTGTAATAAGAAGATAAGTCAGACATTTCGACCAAAAAGGAGAAAACGCGTAATTATAAATATATTTTATAAATATATTTTATAAATTTATAATTTTGATCTACGAACCTTTCATTGCTTGATTGGTTAGTTATTTTATTTTGTCAAGAATTGGTCATTTGTGACCATTCAGACTCAATTAAAGGCGAACCCCTGAGGTGTTGCAAGGTCACACCAGACCTTGGAAGGACACCAGGAAGGACACCAGGAAGGATACCAGGAAGGTGTCCAGACAAGCTCGAGGTCACCTTCCCTTCAGAAAATTTTTCTATTTTTTTTGTTCAAACACACGATTTGATGATAAATTACTTGTTTTTAAAAACATATTACCACAATTTAAAATGCTGTCTTATATAAGCTATGAAATCTTTTTAAAGCAAGTATTGAACTGAATAAAGACTGAATTTTGATGCAAGGCCAATAAAGATTTCATCTTTGGAGGATCTCAGGAATCAAACTCCAAACTCATAATGGATTCCAGCACAAACAAGACTTTTTGTTATATTTCAAAGCCTGCAATGGATTCCAGAAGTGAAGACTGTTTTGACTTTGTTTCTGATTTTCCTAGAAATTTATTTGAATCTTTTTATTTTCCAAATGATGTTTATGTTGTACCTTCGAAATAGACAAATCTAGTGATAAACGTTCGTTATTACTTTTTAGCTGTCGTAACATATCAAACAAATTAGATGAGATTCAAGTTCTTGTTAATCAATGTGGTGCTAACATAATTGATGAAACAGAAACTTGAAATAATTATAACATTAAATATTCTTAATAAACATTATTGAAATAATTATAACATTAAATATTCTTAATAAACATTTTGTTTCCATGAATGGTTTTAAATTTGATTTGTTGATAGGGGAGGTGGTGCTGGTCTTTTTCATTCATAACATTTCATTTAAACATGTTGATTATTGTTAAACTATTATTAAAATAGGAATAATTTTTTGATTGTTGACTTTAACGTTGATCCCTTGACTATCTCTCTCCATCAGTATGCATCACAATTTTATGATAATGTGGCCTCATTCTTTGATACCTGTCCTTACTAAACCCACTAGGATCAGTCCCAACTCTCAAACTAAAATAATGCATTATCCGATCTTTTGCCTTATGCATCCGAACAGGATGTGAAGGCACTTTTTAATCAACATACCATTTATATAGCGCCCCTACCCGAGGGCGCTCCCTGGCGGTGCAGGATGGTTTGCGAACACGACACATTACGACTGTTGCTATCATTATGCTATCAACATCACATGCAGGAATGCAAGCCATTCTGTCAACCTGAACGCCTGATGAGATAACTATTTTCACAAATTTCCCACTTTACAAATGTGTATCTAAAATTCTTACTGACAATATTTACAAATGAATAATAATAATAATAATAACACGACATTAATAATAATAATAATAATAATAATAATAATAATAATAATAATAATAATAATAATAATAATAATAACACGACATTAATAATAATAATAATAATAATAATAATAATAATAGTTCATTTATATGGCACCTGGTGTGGTTCTTCATTCATTGCTACCCTGAAGAGATGAGTCTTCCAATTACGATAATTTAATAAATTAAATTTATGTTTTACGTTTAATCAATTAATAACTTAATAAAACTCATTGTAAATAAAATACATTGAATAACTTGTTGAGCTTGTGTGAATGGTCAGATTTTTATGGTAACTGTGCAGTTGATGATCCTGATTGGCCTACTCGAATTTTACTCCCCAATATTTAAGATTATATGATGAATGTTTTCCTCTTGTCTCTCTCATTCTGGGTTGGTTGGAGAAGTGGCAGACAAAGGGCAACTCAAAGGCAACGACTTTTGTTAGTTCTACATACATTTCCAGGGTCATGAAATAGGGTTGGGGTTAAGCTTAGGGTTTCGGATAGGGGTGGGCTGTGTGCTGGCTTTTGCCCATCACTTGTGAGCAACGGATGACTTCTGCTCTTCTTAAAGTCATGCCAAACAAACAAAAAACTATATTTATCATTTATTAAACATCCTTCATGCCGTAATAAAATTGTTTTTATTACATTTAGAAATAAATTTAGCAAATTAAAGATGGCTGCTAAGAAATCATATTAAATCATATACAGTCCTTCAATATTTTTATTGAATACAATCTCTTTAACAATCAAAAAAAAGTATTCCATGCAACCAAGCAGTAATAAAAGACTTCATTCATTCATTCATTCATTCCCTTGAGTCAATGTCTATGAAAGTCTGTTATGCTTATGAAATTATTTTTCTCTATCCATTGTATTATGAATTACAAATTATGTATTATGAATTACAAATTATGTATTATGAATTATGTAATATGTATTATGTTTTATAAATTATGAATTATGAATTATAAATTATTATGCCATTCGTTCTCATATATTTTTTCTCACATTCATACTTTGAATTCCGATGTTGTTATTAAAGGTTTTGTTAAAGAATCATGGTTTTGTTAAAAATGTCGTAAAATATTGAACATTCATTCGTTTCCATTATTTGTTGATGAAAAGTCAATTCACGACACAAATTAATTCGTGAGTCACAATTCGTTCAGTCGGTGTTGTTTTAATAACTGTTTAGCTCGCTTTTTCAGAACTCTCTGATCGAAATGAAGTCGTTTAATATTTGTATTCGTATTATTTTAAATTAAAAGTTATTTCAATTGAAATTCTTGATAATTAAAAATATGTTAATTAATTAGCTAAATAATTTACATAATAATAATAATAATAATAATATAATATTAGAAATAAACATAAATGAAATTACTCCAAGTTTATAATTAAATCAGCAACCACAGAACTTGCGGACGAAGAATTATGTTTTAAAAATCGAAAAACGACTTTATTTTTCTGCCAACCTCACAATTCTCTTCATGAATCGAAACGATTCTGAATTCTTGGAACATTCAAATGAGATATCATTTGACCATTCAATATTTTCGACTTTTCAAAATTAATGCGAATAACTTAGATGAACAAAATTACACATTTATTATTATTTATTATAATAATAATAATTATCATTATTATAATTTTTATTTTAATTATTAATAATAATAATATTATTGTTATAATATTATTGTTATAATAATAATATTGTTATATTATAATAATAATAATATTATTGTTATAATATGAATTAATAATATGTTACAATAATATTATTATTGTTATATAACAATAATATTATAACAATAATATTAATAACAATATTATTATTATTATTAATTATTATTAATTATTAATAATAATATTATTAATAATAATAATAACAATAATATTATTATAACAATAATATTATAACAATAATATTAATAACAATAATATTATAACAATAATATTAATAACAATAATATTATTAATAATAATAATAATAATTATTAAAAAATATTATTATTATATTGTATTATTATCATCAATGTTCTGACGTTGCATTACAATACGGAAATCTTTCGTATAAAAGGAGTGGATATCGGGGTTCAAGGGAGGTAGCGTGCGAGTTAATTACAGGGGTGGTTACGTGGTGTGTCTTTCGAGGAGTTCCCGTGTGATATTCTTGGAGTACGTTTCAGTTGTCNAAAGGAGTGGATATCGGGGTTCAAGGGAGGTAGCGTGCGAGTTAATTACAGGGGTGGTTACGTGGTGTGTCTTTCGAGGAGTTCCCGTGTGATATTCTTGGAGTACGTTTCAGTTGTCGATAGTCGCATGGTTTATTTCAATTGTTTTCGGAATAAAGCAAAGTTCTGTTTTTCTATAAAGTTGAGTCTCATACAAAAGATCTAACAATTAATAGTATTATTAATATTATTATTATTATTATTATTATTATTATTATTACTATTATTATTATTATTATTACTTGAAATAAAGCACGTGCCTAGAAATTTAATATTCACTTGGAAGGAAGATATACTTTAGTAATGTTATACGAAGACATTTGCCGATGCAAGTGGATCTGATTAACATATGAATAATTACAAATACATTCATTACTATTTTTATTACGATGCACGTGATATTATTACAACGTTATATTAACATAGGACGAGTTTGTGAAAATAAATATAAGAATTTATGGATTGAATACCTTCCACATTCACCTGCACAAACCTCAAATTATGCCGTAAAAGTCAAAATTACAATTTCAAAAAAATTTGAAACGGTGAAAAGCTTCGATGTTGCATTTGTTGTGGTTTTGTTCATTTTTACGTTTTCAAAGGTTGATTTTTAATCGCTTTTTTACTTCATGCAGAGTTGGACGAAGTTTATCACCGCGTAACATGCATTCCTGTTGTGAATATCACTTAAGCATTCCTGTTGTGAATATTACTTAAGCATTTAAGATATTTTCCCATATTTAAGACTAACTTTTTTTTAAACATTTAGGGTCTGAAAACTGGGTGCGTCTTATACAGTCTTATATGGTTTAAAATTTTTACTTACATATCCGCTTTTTCGCGCTTGTTGTTCCCTAAATCAAGGTGCATGTTTTACAATACGGGGAAATACGGTCATCGCATTGATGTTAATTAATTAAGATATTAAATAAGCTAACTGACCAACAAAACCTTCTGACCTCATCAGGAATGTCTGACGTTTTGCTGGAGTTCGACGACATTCAATCCTGAACCCCTCAGATTTTTGAGAGCCAAGAATTGTGGTCTTTCGGCGATCCTGATACTCGAACGTTCAGGTCTTGTTTCACGAGAACGAGTTTTGAAGAGGTTCACGAAACTTTGCCTGAACGATCTGCTCATGATGCAGTAGATGAAGAAGTTGATGGGGTAGCTGAACATGATGCAAGCATTTAATACGACCGACGCCTGCACTTGTGCTCCTGGTGATAAAATCTAAAAATGTTTTCTATCTTGTCATTTACGAAGCTAGTGAATGATGAATTTTTAAAAATTATTTTTAAGTGGAATTGTAAGCATCAAGTTTCAGTTAGTTCCCCAAATAATATTTTTAGAGGAATTTGTTTAAAAATTATGGAAACTCTTTCCTCGTTGATTAAAGTGTTTAACAAAAAAAATGAAAATTTTCGGGAACGTTTCTTGAGTTAGCGAAACTGTTATTTACAATTTCATAAATATTTTGGATTTTTATTGACAAATATATTTGCACATATATTTAACATAAAACTGACACAACTCAGCATTATTCTACATTTATTTGAATTACGGACATTTAAGCACATATTTTTGTAAATTTGGAGATAAGCGATTGAAGGTGCACGTTATGGCGCCGAAAATGATGTTAAAATGAGAAAACAGTTCGAAAAGTCTGAGAATGTCACGCCACTGTTGGGACTTGATATTGTTGAGAGTTGAAGATAACTTAGATTCAAGTCACTTTTATTCATAATCCCTTCATTGAAGAATTTCTTTCAATATTGATTGATTTCAAAATTAATTTCAGATTATTACTTTTATAAAACATCATTAATAATATTGTATAAATATGATTTTTAATCAACATTTCATTTGTCATTGTTTATGTTAATAATTGCATTATAATATGTAATGCTAATACAATGTATTCGTATCACTGAATTGTTTAATTATTGTATTTTATGTATTTATTTACAACAACTATTTCACGTCTCCAATTCCGGTCACCTCTCGTTGATGTTGATTAAGCAATGATCTAATTGTGTGGGTCCTTCCATTAAGGAAGAGTATTTTCTCGTGAGATGAACATATTGAATCTACACGGCTTCCTGCTGCTTCAGCAATTCAACAAAAGAAAATCGATGTTTGCAAACCACTAATTCATCATAACTTCTAATATCAATATTATATTATTTTTATTATATAATTTATGTAGTTTGTATAATGTATTTATGAACATTTAACATGTTGGTCTCAGAGAGTGAAAGTTCTTCGAGATATTTGCCATGAAAGACAAAAACGTGATGATCCAATGATCATTACAGGCTCAGCGTTCGTCCCATAGGTCTGTCCTTAAATATAAAAAGGGGTTGACGTTCTCTCAATGTAATTGGTTAAAGGAAATTGACCTTCCCCACTTTAGGTGTCCTCCCTACAAAATTGTTTCTGTTGTTCAACTCATCAGTTGCTTAGATTTCAAAGTGAGATAAATTGAATGAAAGCACTGACGTCATTTGAGGGGAGGAGCACTCCCTTCAATCAATTCTGCTCCACATCCATCGAGTTCTTGTAAATTGGCAATTAAAAGAAAGCTTTCACTTAGGCTTTCTTTTTGCATCTTTACTCAGCTATTAATTTATTTCGTATAAAATTTCAGTAGTTATTTGATCGCTAATATTCAAGATATTAATTAATTCTTATATTTTTTGCATATTTTAGTCATTCATTTGTCTTCTTTCCTTCAAAATGTCCTTTGAATTGTATATACAGAGAACCTTCTCTGACTTCATCTATGCTTCCTGTCTGGAGAAGTTCGGGATTGTCGAAAGCATGCGTCACAAAGCCCAAAGAATCCAGACGGCAACTCAGCTGAGAAAGTTGAAGATCGAAAAGAAAGCCCTTCATAGTCGGTGGAAAAGGTCAGCAGATGTAGAAAGTGTTGGTCTTTCGGTCCTCTGGAAAGAGGTAAAGAGGAGAATCAACATTCTTCGCAAAGCAGAAAAGGCCAGACAAACGAGAGCAAGACAGGAGTTTTTCATAGACCCATATAGATATAGGATATCTTTGCTCGAACTCCCAAGGTCAGGAACTCTAACCACTAGTCAAGCAGAGCTAGAGGCATACCTCACTAAGACATACACCGACGCTCTCCGCAACAGCCGCTTCCAGAGAGAACTGAGATTTCTGAGGCACTTCGGCCTGCATGTCCATTCAGCATAGCAGCTCCGTCGATTGAGGAGGTCAGAAGAATTTTAAAAAAAAAAAGGCAAGAAACCGCTCCGCGCCCGGCCTTAATGGAGTTCCATATCTGCTATATAAAAGATGTCCGAGAACCCTCATACTGCTTCAGACCATTATAGTAACAGCCTGGACCAATTCCTCAGTTGCCAGCGAATGGAAAATAGCTGAAGGCGTATACATCCTTAAGGAAAAGGAATCCAAGTGCCTAAATCAGTTTCGACCAATCTCGTTGTTAAATGTGGAAGGAATGCCTTCCATAAAAGCGTTCGTGGACGACACCACAATTGCCTTAAACAGAAAGCAGATCGTCCAAAGAGAAAGGCATTGCCACAAGGTGCTACAAGAGAGCGGCAAGCGGCCAGACTTAGTGTTGGCGTCAACAGCGACGGACTCCTTCATCCTGGTTGAATTGACGTCCCATGGGAAGATAGGATGGGTTTTAGCAATGCTTTGAAGAGCGACCGGTACTTGGATCTCATAATGGATCTCGAGGCAAGAGGGTATGGTGTCCATCTGTTCGCCATCGAAGTCGGTGCGAGAGGACTGGTAGGCAGGTCTACTTACGCCTTTCTAAGAGCGATAGGCCTTTCCAACAGTCAGACAAAACACTTCGTCAAAGAACTGTCTGAGGCCGCAGAGTCAGCGTCTCATTGGATTTTGACGACGAAAGACCGGAAGTAAAAGGCACAAAAAGAGGCACACTCCAAAGTCAAGGAGAAGCGTAAAGCATCAGTCATATGGAGGGTCCTGACTCACTCCACCACAACGGGGTCATCAGAAGGGAGTCAAAGAAGACACCCGGACCCCAACGGCATGTAGGAAGCGCTGCATTATAGTTTTTGGCGGAGTTCTCGCGAATTTTTTCTTAAATATCGTGACGATTTCGGACGTAAAATATTTTGTCGTGGTAGTTTGTATCGAATGGACAGTCCATTGATTGTTGCGAGATTACGTCGATAGGAAGGAAGAACAAGCTGACAGGGACATCTGTCACCGGATGCGGCCCAGCCCCTGAGAGCGTAAGGATTCAGGGCCGAAACGTTCATCAAAGGGACCAATCCTCTGAAGATCCTTGTTAGAAGGCTCCATCAAGAGTTTCGATATATATATATATATATATTTTTCCGAAACCATATATATATATATGATGATGTGACAATGATGACGATGATGACAATGACGATGGCAAAAAGAATGGTGATGGCGAGGATGACAATTGACTAACCGATATCTTGAAGTAATCACTGACTATGAGGAGAATGAAGAGAACAGCAAGTGGCAGCTCAACGAGGAGGAAGCAACCAACAACGACCACCAACATGAGAGTCGAAGCCTGACCCTCGCAGGGATTGTTTGAGGTTCCATGCATTTTTGTCTTCAATAACTTAATTCTCCTATCTCTCGCCTTCCTCATCTCTCTGATGAGGATGTAGTTCATGATAACCAGGAGAACGCAGGGCACGATGTGAATGAAGACCGCTCTGAATATGAGATAATAAATGTAGAAGTAAATGGTTTTGTGCCGTTCGTAGAAGCTCCAAGGAATCCTGTAACAGGCCATTCTATCCTGGCCGGTGTTGTTTGAGAGGGTAGTGACTGTTGAATTGTTGGCAAGAAGTGATTTTTCGTTCCTGTAGAAATTCTCTTTGTAACTGATGGGAATGTAGCTGTATTCTGCGAACCTACAAACATGAATCGCCACGGACATTACAAATACGAACAGGATAATCTTCAATGTTTTTGCAATTTCTAGAGTTTTAGCCACAGATGGTCGACAGACACAGAAGTATCTCTGCAATGCCAACGTAACAGTCAACCAAATGGAGCAGGTGTGAGAGATCGTGGGTAGGAGCTCCTTGAAGATGACGTAAGCCGAACAAACTTCATAAGGAACGAATGGCAAGTGGTTCTTGTAGTTGCCTGTCGTGTAGAAGTAAATGAAGAAGGGCAGAGGCAGGAGACCAGTGAGAGAGTCAGAGATGGACAGTGCCACCAGGAGAACCGAAGTCTGGTTTCGCATTTTCTTCTTTAAGAGGATGAGACACACGAAGAAGTTTGTGACGAGAGTGACGAGGATGATGGGGGGAGCAACGAAGCCGTAAGTGATGATCTGCAGAGATCCACCGTCAAGAAGTTTGGCTTTGGGACAAGATACGCAGGAGATTGACTTGTTCGTAAGTGCGAATGTTCTTGTGACCTGCTCACTCATACTTGGGTGGGTTGGTTACCTGAGTGGTAATTCGTCGATAAAAGATTTTTTTAAATTTTTCCACAGAGATGCAAAATAGAAGTCATGCAAAATGCTCCTTAAAAGTTTATTTCTCCAAAATCCACAATAAATTGAAACGTTAAACGAAAGCTGAGTGAAAGTAAAAATTAATCATAGATTCCTTGTGAACAACTGATCTCCGAGGCGAATAATTCAGTATTTACTCTTAACTTAGCCCTGGTCACGTGCTTCTGAGTTGTTCGCAACAACTTCTTTTCGCTTCATCGTTTCGTTAAACAACAACAACAACAACACAAGACATCCTTGATGATGATCCTCAATAGTTTTTCCGTTCACTGCACATTCGGTTGCCTGACGTTTTTATTATGCAACAATCCATCATTGTTTCACTTGCATTACACCAATGTTATCAGCTTGATTTTCCTAATTTAACTTATTTCTCTTAATGTGGTTTAATTAATAATAACTTTTAATGTTATTTGGTTAATGTTCACTGTTGATGTTATTTTGTTAGAGCTAACTTTTACAACTTAAAGTGATTGTCGAACTTTAAAATTGTTCGCTTAGAAACTCAACGACAAAACTTTCAAGAATGTAATTTATTTATATTCGTTTCCAGAGAAAGCTGCTGACTAAAAAAATGTCAGAATCGAAGTTAATGAAATGAAAATGAATAAGTAACTAAAATAAATAATATTTAATAAGATATGCATTAAATAATTAATATTTAATAAATCCGAATCACTCCAGCTTCACGGTCTTACTGTTTGGTGACTAAAAGTCTTTGAAATGTTTTATGGAAGCTCATGAGACGAACAACGCGGCAATAAACGCTTCTCACGAATGAGTAACATGGAAGGATCCTCGGGCAACTGATGGTCACCATGGAGATGAACATCGCGGAGTGCGAGAACAACTCACTCCTCCCGAAGGATGAAGATGAAAGTGCGAATGGCACGTGGAGCATTAAAGAGATGAAGCTTGCATTTCAAATAGAACGCTTCAATAATATTTTAGAAATATTTTATTTTTATCGCTCGAATCAGTTTAGTTTTCATTGAATACTTTGGTTTTATTGCGATCGACATTTAATCTGCGGCTCCTCTTTCATTTGGTGAATGTGTGACAATAGAGTGATTCCTAATAACTCGAATCGTGGTCGAGAGTATTTGTTGAATGCATGGCGAATAATTGGAGCACGTAAAATGGACATTGAGAAAGTGTTTCTGAAAAGTCCAAGTAAATAGTATTGTTTCCATGACCCACAAAACACGTAAAAAGAGAATTCACTCATGTGTTGAAACTTCAGATAAGAACAAATACGAGCCAAGCAGCCTTTTGTCACAAAAAATTGTCTGAAATGAAATAATTTTCATAAAATATGAAGTTTCTGAATAGATTGTTTTCAGATGAATGTTCATCTGATAGTTTGACTCAAACTCGTATGCTATTGTTCAAAAATATTCTCCGTCGCTTAGGACAACCACAGGAAACATTTGAACTTTGTACTTCCAATTACAGGATGTTTTCACTCTATTTATTATTACTGAGGGAAATTTGTTTTAGTACACAAATTTAAAATGAACTTGAAACACATTCGATTGAATTAACAACAAAGAATAATTTCCTTTTAAGAAATATCATTTATTCACAAACATTTGATCAATGGATTCACATGGATTCGACAGACATTTTGAAGATGAATAACGTGTATTAAATTAAGTGTTGCATTTAATTCGTATTACTTGAAAAAAATATTTATTTTTTGATAAAAATATCACCACAAAATATAAAATTAACATCGTGTAATCACGAATCTTTTCCACGCAAGCAGTAATTAAATGTGATTTTATTTTCACAAATGAAGATGAAATCCCATTTCTTCAAAACTTAATTCCTTCTAAAATTACGAACAAATTCTATTTCATCAGAAAAAACTTAATGTTTTCATGAAGAAATGTTTGAAATAAAATGTGAAACATAAGATGGTTGTAGATTAAAATTATTTGCGGATGTTATAGTTCGCACCTGTTCACACAGATGGAGGTGTAGAGCTTGGTTCTACCAAATGTTTGTGACTCAAATGTTCTGCTGTTGAATGTTGACCACCATCGCAACAGTTAAGTTGCTTGTCTCATTTTAACAGCATATCATCAATCTATTAATTATTTGATGTTATCAGTAAGCTTTATTTACATACTATTAAGAAGTAGTAATTTAATGCTATTACAAATATTATTTAAACATTTTTAATAACTCGTTTCCGCGAGTGGGGGTGGCAAGTGGAATGAAGTAAATTTTGCACCACGGTTACAATAATAATGTTAGTCAACTGCAGTGATAAAGACTTTAAAAAATCTTGCTGATAAGGCATACAAAATATAGAAATGTTTTGTTAGGCGATCCATAATCGCATCTTAAAAATCGCCCTCATGACATATCAACTCTCGCGACATCCAATCCACCTTATCTCCATCACCACACTCTCTGCCGCCACGTACTTGGTGTTCATCTTCCACCATTCAATTACGCCAACCAGTCAACAAGTCATCCCTCGTCAACAGAGGTTTCTCGTATGCCTCCCCTGCTGTGCGGAACGCATTATCTCCCCGGGAATTGCCAAAAATATCCTCGGAAGGATGTTCAAATCCATCTCGAGGTTGTTGGAATCAAAGCAGCAGCTGAGGCAGAACGCACCCGTGACAGACTTAATGTCGAGGTTCTGCGCCCAAGCCGACATTGGCAAAAACGCCAGAGAGGTGACCGTAAAAGCTACCGAAAAGGGAATCGTCGGAGGCAAAGCGCCCACTACCGTCGCATCGGCATCTATGTTTTTCGAAATCCTTCGAGGAAATCAGTCAAATGACAGGGGTGACAGAAAACACCATGAAACAATGCTCAACCATCGCTGGAGCTCTTCAAACGTCACCTGAATACTCATCTCTCCAGGACGCCAACAAGAGCCAGGACAACGAAAACACAAGGCGCATCTGACGCTATGCACATGGCGTCTTACAAAATTATTATTATTATCATTATTATTATAACCGCATTTTCGCATTACTTCAACGAATTTTTAAAAAGTATCGACATCAATCAAACATAAGCTTATGTTGTTATGATTATGATATGATGATGTTATGATGACTCGTTTTACAAAAACTTTGTTCGTAAAACATAAAGATAGTTTAGGTGCCCATGATTGCTGTGCCTAGGAATCCTTCTGTTATCTGCGATCTAAGAACATGGAATGCCCTCAAAATCCAGATCAGAGCCACTTCACTCAAATATTTGAAGTTCAACTTAAAACACATTTACTTAGACTGAGCTGTCCATCATATTTTTATATTATTTTTTCGCACATCCGAAAATATTTTTCTTTGTCATTTTTTAAAACTCTCGGGCGTGGTATACAATTTTAAGAGGGCTTCGATATGAATAAGGTGACACTTCCAAAAACAGATAAATAGTATAAATATTTATAATAAATTATAAATATGAAATAATTATAATATAAACATTGTTTTCACGAAATTAATTATTAGAAATTATGACAAAAGTTCACCTTCTGCTGAAAAACATCATTCTTTAAGGAGAACAGGTGTCTGACCCTTTTAGGCAGGGCTTGATTGACAAGATCGAGGCAGTTCAGAAAAGGGCAACGATTGATCATCGCATGCAGTCACCTGCCTTACAAAGAAATATTAAAGTTCCTAAAGCTTTCTTCTTTAGGTCACAGGAGGAGGAGGAGGAGAGTGGACTTAATCATGTTATACAACATAATACATGGATTTGTGCCAGGTGCTGCATGCCCTGCAATAATGCCCAGACGAAAGGACAAGAGGACATGACCTGAAATTGTCAACTATATGGCCCATAATGATTATAGAAATTTTTTTCCAGTAATAGGACGGTCTATATTTTGTGAATTGGCGAGGGGTTCTATTCTATGACTCTACTCACGTTTTCGGGGTGCGGGCCGCATCCGGTGGTCAGCCAGATATCCCTGTCGGTTTTTATCTTCCGGACCCAACGCTATCCTCAGCTATGCGAGGCTCTCTACGCTGGCCTTTTTATGCCGATCCTTACTGCCTGGACTGGAGCGACTACGAAAGCTCTCGTTGGCTTTTTTTATGACGCTTACTGCACCGCTTAGAAGCCGGCAACTTTCGACTATGCGAGGCTCTCTTTGGCCTTCTTGTGTTGATCGCGTTCGCCCCAATTGCCTACAGCGACCATGAAAGCTCTCGGTGGCTTCTTCAAGCCGTACACTTAATGTATGCAAACTGGGACCTAAAGTTTCTTTGTAACGGCAGTCGGGCTTTTATTCGACTCCATTTGGATGGTAGTCGATAGTGATTTGAGAGCCCGCGGCCGGCCCACATTTCCCGACAATACCGCATCTCTCGGCCAAGGAGTTGGCCCCGTCGTTTTGGTGAATCATTGATAACGGAGATCGACGGCTTTCTCCGGCTTTCATGCAGTGGCTTCGGAAGACTTCTTATATAATATCTTATATATTAATTATATGTATAGGCAGTGGTTAAAGTAGGTTGGAACGCCGTTCCGGCCAGCAACTTTGAAGGTAGCATGAGTTACTTTTAGTAAATATTTGAAAAAACTCACCGGTAGTAAAAAAAAGGAAATTATAAAATTTGACGAAAAAGCTCCAAACGTGACAACATCCAATTTCTAGATTATTGACCGACATACTTTTTGACTTATTAATTTTTTTTGTCAATGTTGAATTTTAAAGCGTCGTCAAAAATTGCTTTTTCAATATTTCAAGGTTTGGACAAGTTACTAGTATTGTGTTGTGAAAAACCTTTCACTGATATATGATGCTCTACAGGAACTGATGTTCATAAGCTCATCATAAGCTCTCAATTAACCTGGCAATGGCTTTGCTTATTATAAAAAGGCAGCTAATTGTTTGAAGCAAGAAAGACTCAAGAACGACAAAAATGTTTAGAAGCAACAGCAGCCATTTTAGTAGGGTCATTTAAAGGGATACCAATTCAGGAATCTTCCATAAACCAGTCAGAAATTAACCCTGTTGTATTTTATCAGGCTTTAATTAATAATTTAAAATCAAGACTTGTAAAAGTGAATCCTAATCACATTTTAATCTTAGCATAGAGTTATTTGATCCCCTTTCCTAGCCCACAAATGCAGAAGGAAAATTAATTTTGTTTCACACTTGTTTCTTAGAGGAAAAGTTGTCTATATCAGAATATCTTTTCATGGACAAAATACTTACTAAACAAAAGTTTCGAGATTTCAAAGACAAATTAGATGGAAAAAAGACTGATAATACTATTGATGTAACAATGTTTTTATCTGTTTGTAAAATGTGTCACCGTAACCCTGCCTATTAGCAACGCTGAATGTGAAAGGGTTTTTTTTTCACAAATTAACTGATGAATTTCATCTGCTCAGACTTAGGAAACCAACTTACAATTTATATCTATAATCTTTGATGTTTATTAGTATTGAAGGGCCACCATTGCAGTTGTTTAAACCGTTGGTATATGTTAAGAGCTGGATGTCTGAAGGAAGGGGAGCAGTTAATAGCGATGTCGATCTTAGTAGAAAAAGTGTTTTTACTGATGAAAAACAATTGTGGAAACTATTGTAAACTTTTGTTGATTTGAAGTAATTGTGAACAATTTTTTTCAATCTAATGCTACCTTTAATTTTTACTTTTTTGAAAAAAACATCAAATATTTTTTCATGAATTTTTAAATTATTATAATTTTTGACAATTGTAAAATATTAAAAGTTATTTTTAAAACTTTTAAAGAATAGACAAGTTAAAAAATTTTATTTCTGTTTATCTTTGTCCATTGTTGCCACTGCAGCAAAATCCCTTATTTATTTGAGAGAAAAGACAAAAAAGTCATTAAATAAAAATAAATTAAAGGATATTACAAAGATAAATACTTGCTAACCAAATTAGTTGTGGATTGCACAGGTTTCCATTGGCATTTTAATGGATGTTATTCATTGCGTTGTTTTGCTTAGAATTTTATTGCTGCATTGATTCAACAATTCGAACAACAAAGCTTACAATTAAATCTAATTTGTATTTTAATAATTTTTCATATTTGATGGTTTTATAAAATAACTAAAATATTTCAAATCATTTATGAGACCAAATATGTATTTTCATTTATCCGAATATGTCTAACAATAATTAGTATTATTAATAAACATCCAGGCCTTTTCAATTTCCGCCACAAAAGATCATTTCCGTCTGAGCTTGTGAATTGTCCTAAATGGAAATCATATTTTATGATTCTGTTAACTGGTTTCTTCGGTGTCGATCAATGTTTGCTTAATGCATGTTTAAATGTATACTTAAATGTATGCTTAAATGTTCAAATTAACTCCTGGTCGTGTTCTAGGTAGGAAATTCCTCTCCTCTGAGCTATCACCGAGAACTTATTTTTTCTTAAGTCAAACATCTACAAATACTCACGATTTCTACAAGCACTCAAATTGTTTAGAAAATCAAAACATGGTGAGTCTAATGATTTGTTCCGATGATGACTTGAGGCAAATTCGAATGAGAATGTACTCACGAGTGCCGATGAAAGCAACCTTCGAATCGGTATCCTTTCACCGTCGTTCCAGTTGATGAACAAAAAATTCACGCTCCATTGATTGTTCTTCCATGCCTTAATGTTCTACTTTGTCGTCCTCTTCAAAACACGACATATTTATAGTTAAAGGAATTCATCTTTTGGACCCCAAAATTAAGCACTTAAAGACCTCTTCTATGCCTTCTTTTATTTTGAATTTTATTGCAAGAAATCAATGGAAGGATGGATGGGCAGTGCTTGGTGAATTGATTCAATCATTTGGAATGTTTCGGAAAAGCAACCAACTTTTTTTATCATGCAACGTTATAGGCAATTACCTATTTAGCGTTAATTGCGATGGAGATGATGACGATAACGACGACGACGATGACGAAGGAAAGCACGATGACGTCATAATGGAAATGCACGTCGTTAGGAGGAAACTTGAGACTTCGATGAGTGAGAATCCAATTTGCATCATTAAGCAAAAAATACAGAAGCATTCATTTGTGTTAATCATTTCTCAGGGGCTTCATTTGAAGCTACCATTAGGTGTTCGATGGAAGAGCCATCAGATGGAATTATGCAGAAACCAGCATTATTGATGATCAATCAATTGTAACGATACGAAAATCAACATTAATTAATCTTACAGCTAATTGCCAAATAATTTGTAATAACAAATTGTAGTCTTTTCTAATTTAACACGAACAGCCTGAAGGAAATCTTTTTAAAAATTCATTTGCAAAAATAATTTTTAATTTCAGAAGATCAGGAATCTTTTTCAATGCCTTAATTTAAATAAAAAATAATTTCAACAGGACGATTACGTAATGATTTGAATTTATTACATGAAATATGAGTCAATAATTATATCTACAACAAATTACACATTTCTGTGAAGTATAAATTAAATGAAATAAATTAAAATGTAAAGAGTATGTTCCTTAATAGGTTGAAATATTCATTTTTAACTGTTCCTTTATCCAAAACGTCCCAAGTGATTTGATGGGAAGATTTTGAACAAAAAAAAGCTGATTCCATCGGTTGGTTTGATTCATTGATTTATAGATAATGAGATTTAAGCGAGTATTTCCAACTCACATTATTTTATGTCGGGTACATAATAAATGATCGTTGAAAATGACTACGAGAAGCATTAAAGATTTTTAAAAATGCGACTAGTGCGAAATGTATTTAAGTGTCGATGGTTTGAACCCAAACCAAGTGTGCAACAATTCTTATTGTTTGCGCAAACAATTCGTAAAAGAAATCGACGAAAGACTCATCATCTACTCACTAAGACCAACAACACTAAGATTATAATGCCCTCCCCAAGATTTTTATAGGTTTTTTCTGACAGTAATAACTTCAATAATCCTACTCACTTTCTTCGTACCACACATGAATATAGTCCCTCATTTGCTAAATCTACTTTTCTATTTAATGTTGTGGTCCGAGATTATATAAAAGATCAATTTTAATCTTGTCCTTTCAATATTATTTATCTGCTGTTTAAAAGTCTTACAAGTTGTACATATTGCGCGGTATTCTTCTCTAAGTAGTTCAATTGTTTACTTTTGTTCTGTACTGTTTACGGTGCCTACTTGTAATGTGTTAATGAGGTCAGTCTGATAGCGGAAGCGGGCGTTTCCTTAAGACTGACCCTTGAGTTATTTTATTTGGTATCTTGAGTTACTTTGGTATTTGTTATGGCGGTGCTTGGTTGAATAAAATTGATCAAAAAAAAAAATTAAATAAAAACAAAGAATAAAGACAGAAAATAGACCTACTTGAGAAAAAGTTGGATTACATAGAAAGCAGGAGGAGATCTGGTGGAAAAGAAATTCTCAAAGCTGGAGGAGAAACTAGAAAGCCTTCTAGTCACTATTATTATTTACAGGCTTGAAGAAAGCAAAGCCAAAACTGAACAGGAGCAGAAATCTGAGGATAGGAACAATGCACTTTGTCAACAAAAAAATCCTAGGAGTAATATGATCCTAGTGATCAAAATGACATCAAAAGTCTGTATGTCATGATCTGACTAAGAATGAAAGGAACAATACAAAAAATTGGTCAAGGAGGCCAGAAAAAAGCAATCTGATGATCAGTCTGGGGACTACATTTATAGAGTGAAGGGCCAACCAGGCAATATGAGAGTAGAAAGACTGAAGAAGCATTAAGATTGCTAAATCATCATGCAAGAACATATACAGGAGCCAGCAAAATACTAAAAGTGTTAATGCACTATACTAGGAATATAGTGAGCAAAGAAAAGAGAGCAGAACTCGAGCTAATTGTTGGAACAGAGAATCCTGATTTTATAGGTATTACTGAGACATGGGTTAAGGAAGTATCCAAAACTATGAATTAATGCTCGATAGATATGAGTTACTGAGAAAAGACAGAGAGGGTCAAAAGGAATCTAGTCATGGAGCTGGAGTAGTGATACTTTGTGTTAAGAATTGTATTAACGTTGTAATAAGGGAAGATTTTAAATTTGAGAATTTTTAGGGAAACTTATGCTGCAACATTTATTTAGACAAGTTCAAATTGCTGGTTGGTTTGTGTTACAGACTACCATATTCGAAAGATGATACAGGTCTATATGAAGCAATTAGGAAAACCAGCAGAGTACCAGCATTAATCATGAGAGATTTTAAATATCATGTTGAATGGAACAGCTTAACAGGAGAGAAGTGTGAGGATACAAATTTCTTAAATTGTTTAAATGATGCTTTTCTTTTCCAGCATGTTCAAAATCCAACTAGAGGTTCCAACATATTGGATCTGGTTATGACAACCGAGTAGAACATGGTGGAAGTTCTGACAGTTGGAGAACATTTTGGGACACGTGATCATCAAAATAGTCAGATAGAACATACCTATTGGAATGTTAGGTCTAAACAAAAAGTTAGGGATAGAATTGGGGCATTAAAGAATGATAAGGGAGAAACTGTTGAGTCTTTGGAAGAAACAGCAAATCTACTAAACAGATATTTTAAGTCAGCGTTCACTAAGGAAAGATTAGACATCATACACCAGAGCAAGGAGAATCAAAGAGGAAGAGGTTAAGTTAGATGTGATAGATAACTAAAGATGTGATTAAGCAGCTAGTAAAACTACAAGTTGATAAGAGTCCGGGAGTGGATGGCATCCATCCAAAACTGCTTTAGGAGACAAGGATAGAAATTGGGGAGGCTTTGGCAAATTTGTTCAAGAAGTCATCAACTCAGGAGAACTTCCAAGGAACTGGAAGAATGGAGTTGTAGTTCCCCTGTTTAGAAAAGGATGCAGAAGCTCACCTGGTAACTACAGACCAATGAGTCTAACTTCTATTACATGTAAGGTAATGGAAAAAATGATCAAGGAGGGCAAAGTTTTTCAAGAGGACTAAGGTAATCTGCAAAGGTCAACATGGCTTCACTAGCAACAGATCACGTCTGACAAACCTGTTGGAGTTCTTTGAGGAAGTGTATGACTGGGTTAACGAGGAGAAAGCAGTAGATGTTGCTTTGATTTAGATTTTGCTAAAGCATTTGAAGGGAGAAAAACATCATATTAAAGTTATATAAGGCTTTGTTAAGACCCCGTCTGGAGTACTGCGTACAGTATCGAACCCCCATTTAAAGAAGGACATCGAAACCTTGGAAAGGATGCAACAAGGATGATTAAGGGTCTAGGAAGTTATGAGGAGAGATTAAGAGGATGCAAATTGACAAACCCAGAAATGAGGAGAAGTAGAGGTGATCTCATAGAAACGTTCAAGATATTAGCAAGAATTACTGCTTGATTTAATTAAAGATTTACTGCTTTGAGGCCACCAAAAGCAGTTCCACAAGAGGGCATGAATGTAAACTGTATAGGAGGGCAATGGATACTCTGAGGAATAGTTACTTCATCACGAGAGTAGTTAATCTATGGAACAAGCTTGATGAGGAGACAATATATTCAGATTATGTGGGACTATCGAAATTTGGATAATGAATTAAATAGGAATTGTTTATCACATATTTATCATTAGTCTACTTAAACCACTATTAATTAATGTTATGTTGTGTTATGTTAAATGGTTAAAATATATTTTAATAAAAAGATAAATAAACTTATATTGTATCATATTAATATTTTATATTAATTATTATATATATATATATATAATATAATAGCTGAAACTCTTTCCGAGCTCCGGCAGGAATCCTCAGAGAGGAAAGCCCTTCTTTGAGCGTTTCGTCCCTTGGATCCTCTTACACTCTCGGGGGTCGGGCCGCACCCGTTGATCAGACGGGTGTCCCTGCCGGTATTGTATCGGTACCAATCCATATTGACGAGTCGACGAGCAGTATCAAACCAAGTCCTACACGCACCAGCCAATATCCTCAACGAACGACTAAATGCACGATAACCACCACCGAAGATTTATTTATTTATGTATTTATTTATTTGATTAAAGTCCGTTGCATAACCAAGATGATTTGGACTACCACCGAAGACGGAGCTTGCTGGTTATATAGGCCTTGTTCTCGCCGACTTGACAGGAGACTCCATTGAGAGTTCTCCTGTTGGCCGGCTTGCGAAACCGCGCCGACTTGATGGGAGGCTTTATTGGGATCTCTCTGATTGGCTGGCTAACGGAGCAATGCCATTGGTCGATTAAACTGATTAGCTTCGCTTTTGTACTAACACGGCAGTACGTTCCGGCCTCAGAGGTGGTTCCTCGCACGACTTGGATGGACCTGTCGCGATGAGGGCAATCACTTGCAATATCTCTTGGACCAAATAAATTGCGAAGCCGCTTCTGCAACTCTGGACATGTCTGCCAGGGCCCTCGATCTGACTTTGCTGGTAAGACCAATTTCTCGCAAGAATGTGAAGGTGGATTGGCCGACCATACCTCTTGCTCCGACCTCAAATGCGAACAAACAGACTTTGTATCCTTTTTGCTGAAGATCCAATGTCAACTCCATGTATCTGTCTTCTTTCAGGGTGTTGCTTTGTCCGATTCTGTCTTCCCATGGCACCGTCAGTTCCGCCAATACAAACGTGTCTGCCTTTGTTGATGACAGTACCACGTCCGGCCTCTTGCCGCTCACAGCCAGCACCTGGGGATAGTGCCTCAACCCCTCCACATCGGCCGCAATTTTCCAATCATTGGCGCTTTCAAGGATATGTCTCCTTTTGGCTCTGCACCTGCTCATTGCAAACTGGGAGGCGCCCTCGCGCAGGAAATAAGCTTTTCTCCGAGGAACAGATTCTTGAGCGTTGGCGCTGGAGCAGACAGCCTTTATCGCCTCAATTGCCACAAGCAGGACCTGATTGTGGCGCCAAGTGAAGCGGTCATGAGCAAGTGCGTAACTGCAGCCGGACAGAACATGTCTGAGAGTCTGACTCTCTCCGCTGAGCGTACATTTGGCGTCCTGGGTGATTCCCCACCTCTGCAAGTTGTCGCGTGAGGGCAGCACATCATAAATTGAACGAAATACATAGGCCAGCCTGAGTGGAGACATGTTCCACATTTCATGCCACGTGATCGACCTCTGCACGACGTACTCCCACGTAGTCCATTGTCCCTGTTGGGCCTGCTGTACCGCCTTTGAAATTCTGTCGCCCTCCATCTCCCTCCGCCTTTCTTGTACTACTAGCGAGGCTCTAACTGGAGCGCTCGCTTTGGACCATTTTGTGAAGTGATTCCAGCCCACGCTGTGGCGATCATGCTGGATTTGGCCCCTTATCTCTTCAAACTTCGAGGTTTCTTCTGATTTTCTTATTTCTTCTTGGGCAGTTTCCTTCCTATATATATAGGAATCTATATATATATATATATATATATATAGATTCATAGATATATCTCTATATATATATATATATAGAGAGAGAGAGAGAGAGAGAGAGAGACATATAAATTCCTGCTCAGATCAGGAAGGTATGGTAGGGGCGCTAAATAAATGGTAGATCGATTAAAAAGTGCCTTCGCTTCCTCTTCAGATACATAAGGCACGTCAGACATTTGCTAAATACAACAACAACAAAACATTTCTTTAAATTTAAATATAACTTAGGTTTTTGATAAACCTGATGTGAGCAGTTGAATTTTTCAGAGAATTGAGTTCTAGATGAAAATCGTGCCAGTTATTTTAAGTATTTTCAAAAAATAAGAAACATGAATTTTTATTTATGTATCACATGAATACTTTAACCTTTTCTTTTGAATAATTGTTCATCGCAGATATTGTTATAATAAAAATATTTGTCCCATGGGAAATGTTTGAAATGCCGTTTAAAATTTGTTGATCTTATCAGGAATTTCCTGTCAAAATAAAATCTAAATTCTAAAAATTGTAAAAATGAAATCAAATACTTCGATAATCTAAAGCATCATCTTGCTTCTATTCTGAGGCTAATTAAGACTTTAACTCCTGTGTGTTGTATGATGTTCTATACTCATTTGATGAACAAGACATTCTTGGTGCTAATGACGACGACTACAATAATGATGATGATGACGACGACGCCTACGTTGATGATGCTCCTGCTCAAGGAAACTATTTGGAAAGCGTTTGTTTGTTTTGGATCTCATGTGGCGAGGAGGAGGATTATCAGATTGGATCTCATAATTGATGCCCTTTCGATGACAAAACAAGATTTTTATTCTTATTCTTATTTCATCGCGATATTTTTCATCGATTAGCACATCAAATCATCGGTTTAACAAATATTATTTTTCATCGATTAGCACGTCAAATCATCGGATTAAGTAATATTATTGCATGCGTTTATAAATACTGTTAACATTCAGTGGAAGATACAGTCCAAAAGTGGGTTGCGATGAAAATATTCTTAAAATAACAAGAACATCCAATCCACGTTGCAAAGAACAACTGAGATCTAAGACTTCCCTTTCTAAAATTATTTAATCGACATTCAAAATTTAGACTCTCATAATTCACAAATTGTAAAATCACAATTAAATTCAACTTAATGGAATTAAAATAATTTTTATCGAAGAATGAAGTAATTTATGGTGAAGATGATAACTAATTTTCAGCTCTTTATAAGTTGAGAAGCACATGATAAGGTTTAATATCAAACGAATTTCTTGCATATTTAAGGAGATTTTATTTATTAATGATTTCATGCGGATTGAAATCATTGTAATTCAATCATTATAATCATTGTAATTCAATCATTACAATCATTGTAATTCAATCATTACAATCATTGTAATTCAATCATTACAATCATTGTAATTCAAACAGTTGAAATAACCCGATTGAAACATTAAGAACATTAATCCATTCATATTTCCTTCTTGGATTCATTACAATGCAACACGACAGACGATCACCGAACCTTGTTGAAACTCATTTAAAAGTCTTACAACGAAAATAGTATTATTATTCATCATTATTATTATTATTATTATTATTATTATTACTTATTATTATAACTAATTCTTATGTAATATATTTCATTTCAATCATTTACATTTAAATTAATTTCAGCCAAAAATGACAAACATAAATTCAGATAAAAATGTCAGACCTCTTGCGTAGCAGACTCACTGATAATCAATGATTACTTAGTTAATTGATAACAGCTACGAAACCAATTAGGTTGTTTTCAGTTGAGTGAGACTGAAACAAGTCCTTAAGAAGGCCACGTGGACAACGCAGAACATACTCCTCCATGTTCTATGGCGTCCGTTGCACTCAAAGTTTTAATCTCGCTAATAATTTTTAGCTTTCAATTTTATTAAATAAAATAAAATATCTATGTAAAATGTGTTTATTTTATTAGAATATTTTACATTAATTCTAACAATTTAAAACAACCTGGACTTTTTTTTTAAACTTAATCAATCAACGTGAGCTTTCTAATCACATTTTGAACCTGTCGTTCCGATTCACCTTGTTAACATTCGAACATTGTTAACATTCGTTAAAGATCAGTTGCATGGAGTTGATTGGCAACAATTTATAAAAGACTGCCACATTACTTTCTGTTCAGCAGAAGATAAACGTCAGATTTAAGCAATATTTTCAATGTCATTTTTATCCAGCAACAGCAGCACAGCTTTAACATGTCAACATCGAACGGTTGCCTGGTTGTTCTTGTACTTCAACATTTTACAAACATGTTTTGAACTTCTGCCCACAATTGTTTATCTTTAAGATATATTTCTAAAATGCTTCAACAATGCTTAGAATATTTGAGTGGTATATTTTTAATATAATATTTCAAACATTTGTATTTATCCGATCTTTTGAGTGCCTTATGCATCTGGAGAGGGTGTGAAGGCACTTTTTAATCGATCTACCATTTATATAGCGCCCCTACCAGACATTACACGACACATTACGACTGTTGCCATTACCACCATATGCGGAAGCGCAACCCATTCGGCCAACCTGCATGCCCATTGATGAATGATATAATATTTTAAATATTTGATTGATATAATATTTATATTTTAAATATGGTTTATATCACCACTGCCATCTGATCTCTAATTTTTACCATCATCACTCTTTTTTCATCATCATCATCATCATCATCACTGTATTTTTCATCATCATCATCACCGTATTTTTCATCATCATCATCATCGTCGTCGTCATCATCATCATCATCATCATCATCATCATCATCATCATCATCATCATCATCATCATCATATCATCATCATCATCATCATCATCATCATCCTCATCAGCATCGTTGTCATTGCCGTCATCTCATCTCGTGAGAATCTTCATGTCGCACTATCTCATCTCGTAGAATCTTCATGTCGGCACTATCTCATCTCGTAGAATC
>MPNW01000014.1:212741-235154 GCA_011800805.1 Hirudo medicinalis
CCCATTCTCGAATATTGCTCTCCGATATGGAATCCTCATAAAAAGTACCTTAGCGAGGAGATTTACGAATGCCATACCCTCCGTGGCTTCTCATCCGTACATGGAAAAACTCAGATTACTTAACCTACCAACTCTTGAAAAACGTCGACTATGGGCTGAAATATCGCTTTGCTTCAAGTTAAGAAAGGGACTGCTTGATTGCACAGCCTCCTTTTCTCTCCTGCCCTCAACATGTTCTAGGACAAGAGATCATAATTTTAAACTAAAAACTGGTAAAAGCAGATGTGAAACTACTAAGAATTTCTTCCGTAACCGAGTTGTTAGATCATGGATCTCCCTGCCTGTCAATATGGGAAATTCATCATCTGTTTCTCGGTTTGGCTCGGCTATTCGTGAACTTAACTTAAATCAATATCTCACCTACAAATAATTTCTTTTTTTTGTATTTCATTTTTATTTTGAGCTACGGGGGCTTAGTTTAGTTTGTTGCTGCCATTGATGCTCTCGCTCGAATTTGAGCATTTCTGTTGTGAATTTCTGTAGTGAATGTTTGTAATGGATGCATCACAATCACGAAAGTTGATGACGTCCAGGTTTTGAAAAAAAACACTTGCAGCTAATAAATTATCAATTAGGCTGTCGTTGAGGGCTCATAAATAATTTAGCAGCAAACGAATTAAAATAAAAGACTTTCAGTCATCCATGTAATCAGTCGATGATTACTTGGCAAGTTTTCCGTGCAAACCTGGGAATTATTGCTATTCACTGGCACCTGCTCAGACATGCAAATCTATAAATATCCCAACATATGAGATTCTCTGGAGAGGTCATTATGTTGATGAGATAAAGTGTAAAAATAAATAAAAATAAAATGTGAACCCACTATGTTTTAATGGATGCTCGTTGAAGACTGCTTAGGCTGGGTTTTCAGTCTTAAAATCATTTTTAATAATTTTTAAAAAGAAAACCCAAGCAAATCAAATGTTGCAATGAATGCGGTTTGTATTTTGACTGTGATCTATAAATAGTGCTTGTGGAACAGGATTATCACGAGTTGCGATGACCTGAGACGATGAGTTGTCACTGAACAATCCTTTTGAATCTCACTTATTTTCAACGGGGGGGGGGCAAAACTTCTTTTCAAAGTTTTTCAAATTTAACTGACATTCGTTTGCCTGACAACCTCAAAAAGTCTCCTTTCCTCACATCCTCGGAAGTTGGTTATGGTAAAATATTTCATTCACATACACTCAAGAAACACATAGCCTACAAACCACATGTACTTAATATACACTTGCTACACAAACCTCATACACTCAGGATACAATACAGGATACATACAGTCACCCATTCAGTCGAAGGCCTGTGAAGTCGTGTTGTCAGAAATTCACGCCAAGCAAATAATTGAATTCTTAGTCAGAAAGTAGAATCTTAAGGAAATCATTCTTTCTCTAATCAAAATATCTGCAATAACTTCGGAAAAAACCATGAATTCTGGAGGTTACTTGATTGTTATTGATTAAATATTTAATTGGTTGATGTTGCAAGTGATTAAATATTTAATTGGTTGATGTTGCAAGTGATTCATTATTCGGTGATGACGACAACCTACTTATTCATCTAGAATTTATAGATTTATTCTTTTAATTGAAATGGTGATCCAAGAAGCTCTTTCAAAATTTCTAAATAAGAACGATATTCGCTCAATTAGCTTACAAATTCAATGTGACGTTTCTGATTTCATGAAGTGGATTTCACGTGACAATATTTGATGCCATGATAACTAAACACTTTTCAATCATATTTATGTGACATTATATAAGATTATGCAGTAATAATTTACTCTAAATAGTGTAATAAAAGGTACTGTAAAATATATTTATAAAATGATGTTATAATGTTGATATTATTAATGTAATTTTAAGTAAATGTCCTACATAATATTTTGACATGAAGATTAACATTATAATTATAAGAAAAACTTACACATTTTATTAATTAAAATTCAAGTCTGGATTTCCAAAATATAAAAACACCATTTGAAAAATAATTGGTAATGAGAACAAGAAATAATTGATTCTTAACCAATTGTGAAACGTGGGCAACAAAAATAATTGGTGCTGAGAGTCCCAATTAAGATTCTCAAATAGCAGACCTTTCACCTCTCGCCTGAAACCATGACTGGAATGATGTCCGTGTGCAATCACTTTTAAAATGAAGACGCGGAAGGCATCTCAGTTCATGAGTGGTTTCTGCATGAGTGAAAATCAAAAGGTTGACAAACCAAAAATATGAATAGACCCGACCTCATTATTTACGACATTTTAACGGACAAACGTCATGGAAAGTCATCGGATTATCTGAAAGTCCATCTTTATAAACAAGTAACTGACAAATAAACTTGAAGAAGAGTCATGAACTCAGAATAAGAATCTGGCGTTAAACTGGGAATTTCGAATATTTTATTTATTTGTATCTAATTTGTGAGTAAATCGTATAATCAGAAACACTCCCAAATATGTGTTGCATTTATACTTTTCTCGATTTTATTTTTGTGCTCCAGGCTGTGGAGACGTAAAATCCTAATTGAGCGGACATACCAAAGAATAAATAGCAGAGAAATTAAGCGTTTATGTATCGTTTATAAAGTTCTTACCTCGGGGGAAATTATAAACAGCACATGCGCTCAAACAACTTCAACTTTCAAAGCAGTTGCTTGTCAAGTGAACCACGGATTGGTTAATTACTCGATGGAATCAATTTTACGATTTAATGTCAAATATAAAGTTAATTTATTCATTTAAAATATATCTCGCGTAACACCTAGGAATTTTTAATTTAACAAAAAATCAGTCACATTTGTATGACAATAAATACATTTTTTAATAAATCATATTTTCTTAACTCGGCTTTGAATGAAATCGAAATGAAGGTTTGGAATATCGAAGTAATGTTTTGACACCCACCACGAAGACCTCAAAGTGTTTTTGAACCACGTTCTCCTTGTTGTTGCTGCAGTCCACATCTTCATCCATGGATCTGCTGCGATCTTCACATTCGAAATGTCAATAAAAACGTTGTTACATTCAACTTCAGTTTCTAGTTTACAGCCACATTTCAAATCATTTTATTCACTCACTGCCAATCAATTAAGAAATAAAATAATTGATAAATTATCATTATCATTATTATCACAAACATCATCATCATCACCACAACCATTATTATTATTATTATTATCATCATCATCATCGTCAATTATTATAATTATAATTATAATTATTATAATTAAATATAATGTTATTATTATTGTTGTTGTTACTATCATTCAATGCAACGACAAATCACTTACCACTGATCCGGGAGTAATTGTTAATATTTTCAACGATTACTTTGCTAGTGTAAAAAACTACTCAAAAAATGTGCTTGTAGTTTGGCAATTCCATTGACACACATTTTCGACATGTCCATGAAAATTTATCAGTTGCCAGATGAATGTAAAACTGCTCTTACCACCCCGAGTCACAAGAAAGTTCCAACCAGCTTCCCAACAACTATCGTTCCATCTCACTCGCGTGCACTCGTCGTCATGTCACGGAGAAAATTGTGAATTAAAAATTACTAACCTATCAACTAATAACCTCATAAAAAGCCAGCAACACGGCTTCCTCGGATCCAAATCAACATGCACAAACGTTCTTGAATGTATTCATGATTGGACCATGATTGGACCACTGCCGTACAGCAGAAAAATCTACCGATATTATTTATTTTGACTTCCAAAAAGCATTTGACTCTGTTTCTCACCCCAGACTCTTGCAAAAAACCCAGTCATATGGCATTTCCAACGATCTACTCCATTGGCTCGCAAGTTTTCTTCTAAACAGAACTCAACAGGTTCATATTGGTGGATTTTTATCAGAACCCAAACGTGTTACAAGTGGAGTACCACAGGAGAGTGTCCTCGGTCCTCCAACGCTTTTTCTCAATTTTATCAACGACATAACTGACATCATCAACACAATGCCCAATGTTACTATGACGTTAAGTTATATGCCTGTTCTGATTCTAAACATAATCTTCAGAGAGCAATCGACAAGCTCATTGATTGGAGTGACACATGGCAATTGAGGTTGGCTTCGGAGAAGTTCTGTGTGTGTCATGTTTACAGACGTTCTGAAAAAAGGCATCTTTACTCACCAATATCTGATAAAAGACCAAAACCTTGAACATGTCCCCTTACAAGAGATCTTGGAATCTTTATTGACTTTATTGAATCTTACATTTTCCCTCATACCAAAACAATCATATAAAAAGCCTCCACAAGAGCTCGTCTGCTACATCTTTCTTTTACCTCCGGTGACAACTATTCTTATCAAAGCATTCTGTACATACGTTCGACTACTGGAATATTGTTCTCCTATGCGGAATCCCCATCTCAAATTTCTTGTTCAAGGAAACGAGTCGGTCCAAGCCAGCGACACCAACCGTATTTAACCAGACTTAAGATTCTGGGCTCAAAACACTTGAACAACTCCGTTTAATTGTAGATTTGTGCTTTTTGTTTAAATTATTAAACGGTTTCGTTAAAAGTGATCTTTTAAGTTTTATACAATTTTCCAATTTCGACCGCACACATCGTTTCAAATTGCGCGCGAGGAAGTGCTCGACTAATATCACAAAAAATGTTTCTTTGAAAAGGATTGTTGTCGTCTGCAACTCCTCACCAGACGAGGTGGTATCTACTGTTACTCCCATTGACAGATTTTGTCGGCACTTTTTCTCGATTTAAATCATTCTTACTCGACACCGATTTAACAAATTTCCTAACAATTGCCGACCAATGTTCTGTCAACATTGCTTTTTTCTTTTTCTCGCTCGATGTTCATTGTTTCTCTTCCTTTCTTTTTGCTAAATAAATAAATAAATAAATAATAATTATTATTATTATTATTGTTATTATTATTATTATTATTATTATTATTATCATTATCATTAGCATTAGCATTAGCATTAGCATTATCATTATCGTTATCGTTATCGTTATCGTTATCGTTATCGTTATCGTTATCGTTATCGTTATCGTTATCGTTATCGTTATCGTTATCGTTATCGTTATCGTTATCGTTATCGTTATCGTTATCGTTATCGTTATCGTTATCGTTATCGTTATCGTTATCGTTATCGTTATCGTTATCATTATCATTATCATTATCATTATCATTATCATTATCATTATCATTATCATTATTATTATTATTATTATTATTATTATTATTATTATTATTGTCACCATTATCATCATCATCATCATCATTATTGTCAGTAAATGACATTATTAATTTTATTTTAAGTGTTTATTTTATTTCGCGGAGTGGTATGTTTGAATGATGGGTCTGAATGTTCGTCTGCGTGATGCCGCGCGTTGGTATGATTGGCTGTGGGTTGCTGTGTTTTGCATATTTAATTATGATGGCTGGCTACTCAGAGTGTATTTAAGCAGGCGAGGAGTGCGACAGAGATCGGTGCTCCCGCGTGGTCTAGTGGTTAAGACCTCGCATGTGACGGTGGCAGCACGCGTTCAAATCCCGTTGCAGGAGCACCGTCCTAATCATCTGGATACGATGGACGACTAACTAGGCGGGAGCGTGAGTTAGAGGCAGCACGGTGAGAGTGTGATGAGTGCATGTATGAGAAAGGCAGACGACATCGTTTTGTTGCGAGTTTTGATTATTGAGTTTTGTTGCTACGTTTTGCTTTTACATTTCTTATTAGTAAATGTGGTGCTTTTCTTGCTTATAATATACTTTTATTTCGATAATTTAGAGGTTTTGTAGTTTCCTTCGATCTATTTCGTTTAGTTTAAGACACCTATAGTGGTAAGGCAAGAACCTGACAATTATCATCATCATTATTGCCATCATTATCATTATCATTAGTAGCATCATCCTTATCATTATCATTATTATAATTATTATTATTATTTTTATTATTTTTATATTATTATCATCATCATCATCAACATTATTATTGTTGTTGTCGTCGTTATTATCATTATCATCACAATAATTAAGGACTAAATTGATAGGTTAGTTAATGATTAAATTAATCACCTAATGAATAAATTATTTTTTACCCAGTATTACTCCGCCAAATTTTGTGAAAGTCGTGAGAACAAAAAACTTGGGATCTGATAAAGCACCTCCTGAATGGAAATAATCGCCAGCCATGAGTACCTTTTATGATAGTGATGGTTAACCAATAACTTCTCCCGCTGAAATAGCAAATTCGTTTAATACTTCTCGAATATTGGATGTGAACTTGCTAAAACAAATTGCTCCATGCTACAGAAACCACCGTGAATATCTCAAAAATCCTGTTCCGCAGTCAATGTTTTTGTCGAATGTCACTCCTGATGAAATCGTTCAGATATCGAGATCCCTGAAACAGTCCCACAGTCCAGGTGTCGATCAAATCGACCCAACTCTTGCGAAATTTTCAGTACCAATGATAGCCCATGTTTTAGCGGCCATAATAAATTGTTCTTTCAATTCCCGGCATATTCCCGGAATTTTATTATCAAATTAATTCAGTAGGACTCCGGTAGGAAAAATTGCAAAAGTGATTCCTCTACATAAATCTGATTTCAAGGAAAATATCACGAATTACCAATACGACCATTATCAATCCTTCCGTATTTCTCTAAATGTTTTGAGAAACCATATATAGCAGAAGTTCTTCATTCCTAGAAAAATTCTCCGTTGTCAAGGAGAACCAGTATGGCTTCCGACAAAGCCACTCCATATACATGCCCATTTCACTCCTACATTCCAAGATTGGACCAGGGACAACTTACAATTGGGGTTTTTTGGATCTTGCTAAGGCATTTGATATTGTCAACCATGAAATTTTAATTGATAAGCTACATCACTACGGCATCAGAGGCACATGTTTATCTTGGTATCGGAGTATAGGGTATTATTTGAACAATCGGAGTCAGTTGGTTTCGTGCAATAATTTCTCATCTTCTGCGTGCAGTTACTTTAGACGTACATCAGGGCAGGGTTCTGTGTTAGGTCCTCTTCTATTCTTGGTTTACGTTAATGATTTGTGCAATTCTTCCGAAATTTTGGAGTTTCTACTGTTTTCCGATGATATGAATGTATTTATATCTGGCAGTGACATTACAGCTGCATGTGTGATGCATAGTGTAATGAATAATGAACTTGGAAAAGTAGCGGATTGATGTGGTGCAAATTATCTCAACGTAAAAAACCGGTTTATATGATATTCCTTAATTCCAGGAAAAATTTATGCTTCGGTGACCTTTCTATATTTATTGCTTGTTCTCCGTATCTCGTGTTGGCTTTTGTAGGTTCTTTGGTCTTATTGTGGATGAACAACTCTTTCAAATTGCATATTCATCACTTAATTAGTAATATTGGCACAATTTCATGCATACGTCGCTATATTAATACAAAAACAGCTATCACTTTGTACTACTCCCTCACATATCCATATCTAAATTACTGCAACCTAATCTGGACGTCCAATTGCTCCACTACCTTTTACTAATTCTTCAAAATAATGTCTACGTGTTGCATTACGCTTACCTTACGATACTCACACAGAACCTATTTTTTTATATTAAAGATACTTAAAGTTCATCAATCACTTTCATGCAGGTATTCTCACGTACAAACTAGACCATCACACGTTGCCTCTTCTATTTGATCCTCTATTTTCAAAGACATTATCCGTTCATTCGCATAACGTGCGTTCATCTCAAAATTAAAGACCTGTTTTTGCTAAATCCAGCATCATACGTCACTCAATTCTTTGCCTGGGACCAAGAATTTATGCTAGGATTTCACTAAATGTTACTAATCAGCCAAACTTATATGCTTTCAAACATCTGTATAAACAGCTCATCATCGACTCACCACTGTTTCTTTAACCTACTGATTTCAATTCCATACGCTAACATTTACTTCACCATTAAGTTCATGCTTGTTTTTGGACGTCCATCAGCAGGAATTCTCCCTTAGGACATTCCTTTCTGGTTATCACTTCAGTCTTTATTTGGTTTAGTTGGTTTATTTGATTCATATTTTGATTCATGAAACTGTTTGTGCTTGTAACCTTTAAAAAAAAATTAACAGTTACATTAATTACTTAGTTAAGGATTACCTTTGTCAATTAAGTATTTAATTAATTAACCGATAAGTTGTTAAATTAATGAATTGATTAAATGGAGTAAGGACTGCATTAGTTAATTAATTAAGATTCAAATATTTGAATTTATTTAAGATTCAATTACTTAATTACTTTCCTTCTCCAATTAAATTTAAATTTTGCAAACAAAGACTAAATAAAATGACCCTTATTTGTTGAACATTCATGCAAAGGAAACAAAGTATGCTGCTTTGTCTGCGTTTGTGTGGAGCAACAATCGATGCATTCATATTTTTCACCCGCTCCTTCTTTTGTGATTCCTTAAAAGGAACATTTAATCGAATATTATTTAATAAATTACATAATGACGTGATATATTAACCTAGCATAATGTTATTTAACTATTTAATATAATATTATATTATTGTTGTAGTGGAATTATATGAACTAGATGACCTCGCATGCTTCCTAAAGTTTAGTTGTAAACGATAAACGAACGTAGTGGTAAGGATACAACAATTACTTAATCCCAATTAATTTCACTTACTATCAACCCTCACATTCAATTCTTGAGAACACATAGTCGGACTTTATTAAAGTCTTATTTTAAAAAGTAGATAACTAATGAAATATCACTTAAAACAATAATTGAAATGTTTCGACGAGAGTGAAGGAAGCAAGATTGAATTGATGTGAGAAAATCGAATGCGAATGAAATCAATGCAAACGGAATTATCAATCACTTAGCAGGAAACCCAGGCCTTACATTGGCTCTTCCAATAACTCTTGGATTGATCTTCTTGATGATGATCTTCATCTTCGGTGCCTTCGTCTTCCTGGTCAAGAGAAAAAGACATATGTTTGAAAAGGTTGTTTGCTTAAATCAATCTTTTATTGAATAAATCCATTTTTATTGAACAAAAACGTTTTTAATCAGAGTGAAACATTTAAGTTGATTTGAATTTTACTTTGTAATTTTAGTTTTATTACCTATAATATTCAATATCACGCAATTGGCAAATATAATAATAATAATAATAATAAATATAATAATAATAACAATAACGATATTAATAATACCGAAAAAACGACATTAATAATACTTTATTAAAGATAATAACTTCTTAATAATTATTTAGTTTAAAAATTATATTACTTAATAATATAAATATATATAATATAAAATTACTATAAAATATAAAATACCATAATAATTAAGAATTATTATTATTGTTAAAGATAATGTGACACAATAAATAGTTGTTAATGTCAAATGAATTCAGTGGGACTTCAGAAAGACACCGAAGACTAAAAAAGAAAGTAAGGATGAAAAAATGTCTTAAAAGCATTTTTAATGGAAAATTTATTTCTTGAAATTATTAAAACGCATCGAATTCATAATCTATTTAATTTATTATATTCCTAGAATTAAAATTAATTCAGGACATTTGAACGTGATTTCACATTTTCAAGCACGTAATACCTTACAAGTGCAATAAAATTTTAAACGAATTCAAGGTGCCAGAAGTAATTTGAAGGTGCAAACAATTAGCAACAAGTCAGACAACGACCAACAACAACAACAACAACAACAACAACAACAGCAACAAGTTCAACAAGTTCGCCTCTTCCAAACGAAAGAAGTTCCGACGAGAGTTCGTTGTGGATTGTTGCAGGTTGGAGACGTTTATTACGAGCAGGAATCCGTCTACCAGGCTGGTAAACTGAGTAGGGAGGCTGTTGACCTCATGTCCCACTGTGTGGAAAGTTGTGGCAGAGATGATGGAGGACAAGGAACGGTTTGTATTGCGGTTGACGGATCTAATTTAAGACCCAAGAGTGAGCCCATTAAGGTGGAAATCCAAGCCTTATCGAAACACATCTACGAAGGTCTTAAGAATTGGAGCTCAGACGTTGGTGAGATCGAAGTAAAAAAAAAGAATGCTTCCTACGAGGGAATCAAACGACTTACATCAACATCAACGGATTCAACTTCGGACTTCTCGAAGAGTAAGTGGATGAACTTAAAGCTTGCAGGTCACTTTTGGGTTCATAACCTGGTTTGCTCTGAAAGCTCTTTAATGATGGAAGGAGCACTTGGGTCGGTCGTTATGCGAATGTCATCTTGTAAGTGAGATTTATTTCTTCTGACTGCTCCAATATCAACTTTGGTCTCCGCAGACAAAAGGAAAACATTTGTGGCCATGTACCCACTGACCTCATCATCTAGAGACGAATTGAATCTATTCGCCAATGACGTCATTTATTATCTGGGCGAGAAAAAGAAGGGATGGTTGAAAGGAGAAAAGAAGGAATCAGGAGAGATTGGATGGTTCCCAAGGTCACACGTCAGAGAAGGAGTACGACAATGACATCATAATTAATCATAACTATTCTTATTGTTTACACTGATTATTATTAGTAGTAGGAGTAATAATTTTATTATTGAAAATGTTATTGTTATTATTATTATTATTTATATTATTATTGTTGTTGTTGTTGTTATTATTGTTATTGTTATTGTTATTGTCGTTGTCGTTATCATTATCATTATCATTATTATTATTATCATTATTATTATTATCATTATTATTATCATCATCATCATCATCATCATTATTATTATTATTATTATTTTTATTATTAGTATTATTATTANAATTATATTATTATATATATAATAATAATATTATTATTATTATCGTTTTATTATTACAATTATTATTATTGTTGTTATTGTTATCACCATTATTCTTATTATCATCATTATTATTATTGTTGTTGTTATTATTATTAATATTATTATTATATTTCATCCTCTGGTGTTTTAAGAAAGTCTCCGTTTAAGCGGAAATTAGAAGCATTTGTTGATCTTAATCATTCAAAATTAATGCTCCTTAAAATTCTTACCTCGTGCTGATGACGACGACGACGATGATGACGATGATGATGATGACGATGACGACGATGGCGATGATGATGACGATGACGACGACGGCGATGATGACGATTATGATGACGATTATGATGATGACGATTATGATGATGACGATGACGACGACGATGATGATGATGATGATGATGATGATGATGACGATTACGATGACGACGACGAAGATGATGACGATGATGGTGATGACGACGACAACAGCAATGTTGATATTGACTCTCCATAACGGTTCTCATAAATTATTCAAGTCCTCGTGTTTTGTTTTTTTTTTTCAAATTCCAGAACAAAGCTCCATCTCCGCGAGTAGAAGTTGTTGTTAAATTAATGAACTGATTGTTTGGGACGTCCAAGGAGGCGGGGCACTGGTCAAGCGGGGAACCGACCCCAAACCCCAAACTGGAGGATCGTGTGTTCGTGTGTTCGTGACAAGGATTTAGTGGTCTTGAAGTTCTGTTGAACATAGGTCACTCTAATCAGACCCTGTATCGTTATCATCATCGTTACGCTCGGAAGACACCTGCTTTTTTTTTATTTTATTATTTTTTTTTAAAATCCTGTTTCACGACTTATAAAGAGACATCTAGTTGAATGTGTTGTGGGAATGATGAGCTGAAATTAATCAGCAGAGGTTGATATGGTGGCGATGATGATGACGATGATGATGATGGTGATGGTGTTAATGATGGTGATGATGATGCTGATGACGACGACGACGACGACGATGATGATGATGATGATGACGATGGTGGTGATGGTGATAATGATGTTGATGATAATGTTGATGATGATGACATGGTTAAACCTATCCATTACCTTTTTCATATCAATTTTACACGATGTTTATATTTTTGAATGTCACCTGCCACCTCTCACGAATGCTCACGATCTCCCTTTCAGTGACCTACGACCATTCGGAGCTGATCCAAAGCAGAGGATTAGTGAAGTTAAGATGCCATCGTCATCGTCATCGTCATCGTCCTCATCGCCATCGTCGTGGTCGTCATCCGTGTCATCAACACCAACAACATCACCATTGAATGTCATCATTTCATTGTTTGGTAATTACAGACAAGAAATGGATGGAGGGATCGGAAAATAAAAGGCTACGTGAGATTAAAACAAAGCAAATGCCTTAATTTAATTAATTAAATCATCTTTAATTAAAAAGCAAAGAAATAAACAAATGACAAATCATTTCAAATCATTTTTTTTTATTAATTATATGATTGATCGAGCTCCGATCACCAAAGAATAGCAGCACTCTTCAACTTCATCATCATCATCATCATCGTCATCATCTCTATCACCATCGTCGCCGTCGTCATCATCATCATCGTCGTCGTCGTCATCATCTCTATTATCAGCATCGTCATCATCTCTATCATCATCATCATCATCATCATCATCATCGTCATCGTCATCGTCGTCGTCGTCGTCATCATCATCATCATCTCTATCACCATCGTCGTCATCGTCATCATCAGCATCACCACGCTTAGCTATCATCCAACCAGTTCATTTGTTTATCCATCTGTTCATCCATACAAAGCCTCCTTAGTTGAATCGGATGGAAATTCATTTCAGAATGCGTAGCAAAGCACGAATATGAGGCGACATACGACGGTGATCTGTCACTGAAGATGGGTGAAGTTGTGCTGGTCCGTGAGACTTTGGAGAATGGTTGGTGGAGGGGTGACTCCGGTGGCAAGAGCGGATTCTTTCCAGGAAGTTACGTAGAGGTTAATGCCGACCTACGTTGATGACGGTTGATTATGCAGTGGTGATTGGGATGATGTGATTTTCTAACTATAAATTCAAATTTAACCTACAAACTCAGGTTTGCGATCACAATTCTTTGGTCACAAGATCGTGCATCAACTTGTCTGAAGAAGAAAAGAAGTTTAACAGCTCTGGAAAGCGTAACTTCCCAGGGAAACAGTTCATCCAGAAGTTGTCCACAATTAACTTGAGCACTTTAAAGAAAGTCAAACCAAAAAGAAAAATGAGACGAGAATCAGTGAAGGTGATGGGCAGGATGCCTGCTCCTCTACCCGATCAGGCATCGAACACTGAAATCAGCAACTGTGACCGGCAAATTACGAGCATTTCTTACCAGGATGAATCGAAAACTTGGTCAAATTTGGATTTGGTTTCAACTCAGAATTCTGATCCAATTTACGGAAACCTTCCCGAATGCTCAGGTTTCAATATTTCCGTTGTTAGTTATTTCGGTGATAGTGTAATTCGGTGTAATTCGAAAAGGGTCCCGTTTATTATAATGTAAGTATAATTTATTAAAGTGAATATGTTCTAATAAACACGAGATGAAACTCAAAGAGTTTCAAGAAAAGAATGAACTCCCGTGGTTATTAACTGTTCAATAAAACTCCTATTTCAAATTGTTTTTTAAGCCAATAACTCAACATATGAAGAATATGCAGCAGCCAAACTGAAACCATCACAGAAATCCCCAATTCCTTTGAAGCAGAAGATTGTCGAAGCAGTGGAACCATCAAAGACTCCTTCAACTACTCTCAACGGAAAGAAACAAATTTCGTTGAACTTTCAAAGAAATTCCGGCACTGTTACATCACCACTATCAAATGGCCACAGCTCGACAACTTCTCTTCTCGCTCTGGAAAGCAGCCCTCACGATAACCAGCAGTCAAGACTATCACTCAATTTCGGAGAAGAATTAAAGAGCCGGTTTGCTTTATTTTGTTTTTACGTGTTTACTTAACTTTTGCAGTTACGTATTACATTACTACATCTTATTTCAATAATTAATTTAATTTTAATCTCCAACGTTTCCACAGCGTCAACATGAGGATGAAGGCCGGCGAATGAGCTTAAAACGTAGAGCTCTTATGTTTTCCATTTATATAGATTATCTTTGATTAATAGACAATGATTTACAGCCGACTTTCACTTAAATCACAATGTGATTTAATCAATTTGACTTACCAAATTTCAAATGGCTTAAAATGCTCAAATTGGATTCAATGATAAAATATGCGGCAACAAACAACCGACATAACAATCGTATTCCAAGGGTACATGACATGAGTCTTGAAAGCATCGTCATCGTCTTTACCGCACGGATTCAGGAAGCACGTTCGTCGCTAAATTCCTCACGAAGATAGGCTCCGGCGCACAATTGGAAAATAATTTGAGAGTAACTTAAGGAGCTGAATGAATTCCGCGTCTCTCGAAAATCCCAGCAATTGCTCGCAAGTTAGACCTAATTTGGACGGAGCTGTTTTAGAGCCGTGAACGCTCGTGCGACATTTCGTTTTGCAAATATGTTTGGAAGCTCTGAAATATTGGCCTCGTCTGATCAAAGCGGAATATAAACGACGCGATGAGAATCCGAAAAATCGAATACTCGAGCACCTCAACGTCGTGTTGTACATCGAGCCGTCTCAACGATTTCTAGCTTTGCAAGAAGGGGTCAACATGTTATGAACCAACGTTGGTTATTGAGGCTTCAAAAACTTCTCGAACAACAACCACTGATCCAAGCAAAGTATTACTGGGTTTCAGAAAGCTTCTCTTTTAAGTTACTTTAAAAGTTCTATCCCAACAAACTTGTCTAATTTATAAAATCCAATTTCCATAAGGAACTAGATTCTGACGACTTCAGCCTCGATTACTGGAGCAGATTGACTTCCTGGTTGAACAAAAATCCGACTAAACGTTCCTCCAGCCTGCATCTTTGCAAGTCTTCCTGGGTTTATGCAAGTTGTTCCCTCCACCGTCTGATAGTAAAATGGCATCATTATCAGATTAATTTCTACAAATCAGTCAAAGATTACAATTTTAACTTTATTAACCACTTTATTATGACATCCACATTAAAAGTAAAAGTAAATTCAGCAGAAGCATCAATGTTTCCAAACACTTTGTGCATTACCAGCATCTCAAATAGATAACATTAACAACATCATAAATATATTATCACATAATACATTATTAATATTATAGTTGTTATTACCTTAATGAAGCAACTGAGTTCTGATGGTGTGATGAGAATGTGTGGAAGAACATCCATGCTTCCATATTTCTGAAAGGCCTCAAGGTCAAGATTGACATCGAGTGATGGTGGATAAAGAGGATAGTAACTGGAAACATCGCAATGTTGTGAGACTAACGTCATCAGTTAACTCAAAATAGGAACCTACTTTTGTTGATTAAGAAGGCACTGAGCGAGCCTTGAGACTCTATTGACAGACATTTGGGTCCTTTAAAATAACAACTACTCGATCAAAAAATTGTCCGTTACAAATCAAATTTAATACCTTAGAATGATTAACACACTAATGTTTTTACTTTAAATTGGCTACTTAGAATGATTTTTGGAATTGATTTAAATCAATTTATAACAGACTTAGAAACGACTTCTTTGTTGAGGTGGAACAAAACATCAGTGGAGGTCATGCCGACGATGAGTCCCTCGATGTTCAATGTGCAAGGATCAGACATGCATAAGACATCCTGCATGAGACAAGTTCACTACAATCACCTACTAAAATCTATATTACAAATCACTAATAATATTACTATCATTATCAATACCATCAAATACTTTTCAAAATAATTTTCTCAAGCAAAAATTCAATTCAGATGAATTGAAATATGCAAGCAAATGGATGATAATGATCTCCTTACAGGTGAAAACTTCCTGAAAGGTGGCTGAGGAAACACAGGTTCATGAAGGAAGTCCCTTTGGGAGGGCACAATAACAAATTGAAAACCTAATCTGCAAAATATTGCCTTGAATATATTCACAACCTTAAAGAAATAATATAATAACATTATTTAATCACCTCTTTGCCAAATTTGACAAGGTGTCAAATATGCCATTTTGCAAGCTCTCAAAATCTTCATCACACTGAAACAAGAAACAGCCATTAATTACTTTTATTAAGCATTTGTGGCTCTGATTTTTAACAATTTAAACATCAGAATTTATCTCCTAAAGGCCCTTTTTAAAATGCCAAAAACATGTCCTACCTTCTCCTCAGCCAACGAACAATCAATGAAAGGACCAAACTGAAACATAAAATTTGAAATGTTTTTAGGCACCATTGCTTTGTTCGCTTCATTTGCATATTTCCGCCTTCATTATCATAAATTAACGTCTGAACGGAAACATCTGCCGAAACCTAATCGGACGACGACTGACCAATAAGCACACGTCGGGCGTCTCTTTCTCCAGGTATTTCATCAAGTCCTCCAGGGGTTCGAACACAACATCCCCAGTGGAAAAGGGCCCGGACGCCACTACTATGGAAAGGGCTACAAATATAACCTTTTTTAAAGTTCTTTTCGACGGAAAATTTGCGCGCGCGAGTAATTTTAAGACCGCGATTTGATTTGAATAAAATTGAACAAGATAACAATAAAAACATTGTATCACCTCGGGCACCATGATATTCGGGCATTGAAGGAGTCACATTCTGAAATAATGAATGAATGAATTATTAGTAGTATTAACTAATTCACATTAACAGTATTAACCGACTAATTGAGATTATCCATCTTAATTAAATATTTAAAATTAATAGCATTAATTGACTAATTGGGAGTAATGGTGTTGATTAATTATAATTGATGGCATTGGTTAATTAATTGATTAATATTAATTGATTAAGAATAATAGTATTGATTGAGACAAACAGTATTGATTAATTACCTTCAACATTTTCAAAAGAACATAAAATCAAGCAAAATCTGAACAGTTCCCACCTCAAGAACCTTCAAAACACTCAAACATTTCCCTGTGATGTTCGTGCATTCCAAGGCGACGATCTGAAGGATTTATTCGTAAAAGGTTTAAAATCACGTCCGCACGAAACCCCCGTGCGGATCGACGTTTTTCAGCACGGCAGAAAATACATTCGTGCGGAATTAAAATCATCGATGTCACGAATTGATAATTAAATTCACAATAGGCGAACTGAAACGAGGGTTTACAATTAATTCTACTTCTGATGCCAGGAAATTCTATGATCAGAAGAGATTAGGTTTGCGAAACTACGCACGAACGACTACAACGACCCCGACCAAAATATCTGTCGACGCGATAATTTAATAACAATCATTCAACCAAAACAATTCTTAAAATAACCTCTCCTGGAAAAAGGAAAAACTCATTGAGAGAAGCAAGAGACAGGGGCAAAATAGTTCCCGTGTTCCCCTCCTCGAGGCATATTTGCTTCTCCCCGTCGACGCAAATTCTACCGACAACGATTCGCGGCTCCTGAAAAAATTTAAGAAAATTAATCAATTTAAGGAGCAACATTTTATCATCGCATTAATTTACAATAATTCCATCTGACTGGCACAAGAATCCGAGAACACGAAAAGCAAAACAAACCTGAAACACGACCCCAATTTCACTGATCTGTGGAATGTTTTCCATCTTGTCGACCTTTTCGACCATATTGGCGATCATTTCGTTCAGAACTGGTGGCAAGAAACGACGCATGACTACACGATACCTGCTCGAACGCAGCACGTCGCTCGTCACCCACCTGAAACTTTAGCACCGTCGTTCGAGTACATGTATTTGAAATTCTCCAGCACCATTTCTGCACCCCTCGAGCCGATCAGAGTTTCGCCATCATTCCTGGATCTGCCCCAGTGCTTCCTCTTGCCGTCGACATTCGACGTCACGATTTGACCTTTATTTTTGCGATTGGAATATTTCCCCGAAGGAGTATTTTCATTGGGAGGTGCCCTGCAAATTCTTTGAAGTTTAAAAAAGTTTGTTCATGAATTCATCTGAGCAGCAGTTTATCGTAACAATTCTAAAGTGTAATGATTACGGATGTAACTCGTCGCAAAGCAATATGCCCAGGTTATTATTTAAATTTGTAATAACAGATATAAATATGATAATGAAACAATGCAGGAGCATAGGTCAAATACAACAATTTTGAATCTCAATTATTGTAACGATGTCTGTCGATCTTAACCTTACTGGAGTGCCATCAGCAGGATTAGTTACGATTCGTCTCTTGCTTGCAGATTCTGGTTCTGGTGTCGACCTGGGTCGCTTCTGTAAATGACAGCATGCATATAAAGTACACGAGTGAAATATCAATGTCGTGATGATACCTTTGCCGAGTTTGGAGTGTAAGGACTTGCTAATCCATTCCTATGAAAATGATTTTCACAAGATTAATTATGAAGAACAATGTAAATTGCTAAAAATTCTGGTAATTTACATTATCATTTTGCTTCTTTTTGGGGTTTCAAGGGCTTTTGAAGTTTTTTCTGAAAGCTGTAATATCAACTTCGAACCTTATTCAGAAAAATGCAAAAATATAGTAAAAAAAACTAGACTCACATATCTACCAAATGCTTCCAGTGAAGTAGCACTCATTTCTTGATGTTTTTGATTGGAGAACTTGTATGCAATCCAATTCTCACAAAAAGTTTCTGTATCAAGATTGTTTGTCTTGCACATTTCTTCACCTATGAAAAGCATTACTAAATTTTTCAACATTAAACTTAACTTAATATCATCACTGCTTTTAAGTAATGCAACATTAGCAGAAAAACAATTATTATCGAGATCAAATATTACAATTTTACTATATTATTGTCTGTATCATTCCTTGTGGCAATCAGAATTTAAGCAAAAATAAACAATAAGTTAAAATACAAGAATTGCAACGCATAAATTGTAGAAAAATAATTACAAATTGCATGCAGGCTTGGATCAAACGAAACTCCAAAATCCCTAAAAGAGCTTTCAAAATTCTCTAGCGAATAATCCATCTCGATGAATATTTGTATACAGAACTTGATAAATATTGCAAAGAAGTAATCGCCGAACACGACGAAAACATCAAAAAAAAAATAAGTGGCGCGCGAGTATTTTAAAAGGTAAATGATACATTAACATATATTTCTCTAAGCATTCTGTGAATATTTGATAAATGCTCTCATAATCTAGATCACTCAAATTAAAATAAAAAACATTCATTGCAAAATTTATTTTAAATAGTAATATAACACAATCACAATAGCAATAAATAATTCTTATTGGAAATTTTTTTGCTAAATATTCATGCATCAATAACTCTAGCAGATTCCAAGAAATTCTCAAAAGATATTTTTCAAATCTCTTCTACCACGATGAGGTGCAGGTAAATACTTTGGAAGAGTGAGGTGAGAATAAATGATCGATTGTCAGATTTTGAAGCACAGTTTAGCGAGTTAAAATGACTGTTAACATAAATTTCGAATTCAACTTTACAAAATTTCAAAAGCGGTTTAAGGTTAAGATCAGATTAGTGCCAAACAATTTACTTTATCACTCAGGTTAATTTTGTCAAGGATTTCCTTATTAACAGGACATAGTACAACCGCATTCGCAGACGTTCTAAATTGGGCCAATGCTGTTTCTATTGTTAGCCGAACCAAGCAAAATTTTGATGGGGCTACAGCCGGACCAGCCCTACATGGATTTACGCTCCTGAAAATTTGAAACCAAAAATGGCCTTCGACATCGCCTTCAGAAATGCTGGCAGGGAGGAGTCACCAGACGCCTAATGCTTTGCAAGCAATTCTAAATTGGGACCTATGGCAGCGGCTGAGGAAAAATGCAAGGACACCGGGATGTCACGCAATTATTCATGGGGCGTGGTCATCACAAAGTCGCACTTGTTTACTTTTGCCGATTGAAGGTCCCGCAAAACAGTGCAACAGATTTTTCATAAATTTTAAAAAAGTACATACAAACATTAGCACGATATTAGCATCATAATAAACTTAACTTAACAGATTGTAGTTGTCCCTAAGGATTGTCTCCTGTTTTGAAGAACCACTTCCCTTTAACTTCTTATTCAATAGCCTTCAGCCTCTGAAGCAATCTCAAATTCTTCCACTGTTTGTGTCTTCAGTGACGAATTTAGGGGGGCCATGGACGCTGAATTTCGCCCTTAACGTGCAAGATGAAGCTACTTGCCACACCCAGCACATGACCACGATTCCTTTGTGTCAGGAGCTAACCACCATCCTATATAAGGCACCAAGGTGACTTTACTCTCTCTACTTTAGTACTATTCGCTTTTCTATTCCCTCTCAATTAACTTCGCAAAAATCGTTATCATTAAATATGTCAAATAAAAATCAAAGAAGCGAAAGTATGATCCAGGGACTTGAAGAGCGCTTTAGTCCAAGACACAGTGACGTTGCATTGGCCTCTAAGTTGGTGCCATCTTTTATGTTGAAAAAACCTGAAGCATTGTCCAAGTGATCAGCTGAGGATGATTGCAGATGCTTTTCCAGACTTGCCCATCGACACATGGCTTACAATCAGAGAATGAGCTGTGGTGGGTAAAATGGCATGAAGATAAAGATGTTGGGGAAACAATATCAAATTTTGTAGATTCTCTACATTGAGCAGGCAATGATTTATACCCAAATGGTAGAATGACTTTATTCATTTCGGCTTTCAGACCATCCACAACAGCTAGCAATGAAAGAAGTTTTTCGACTCTCAAAAGGTTAAAAACTTATCTTCGATCTACGATGACAGACTGAATGGGCCATCTCTTATGAACGTAAATCAAGATATTGAAATACCAGCAGAGACAATAGTTGACAATTTTGGTAGATTAAGTCCACATCATCTTGCCTTTTTATAAAACTTTTACTTTGAATAAATTTGAATTTTTTAAATTAATTTTTTAAAGGTTCAAAAGTACAATAATTAAGCAAAATGGCTACAAAAATATCCGCCGGCTGGGATTTGCATCAGCAAGCGATTTAGGGGTGACCCTAAGGAGTCTATGTTCAAGTGTGCGGTCCCCCGCCAAAGTGTTCTAGATCCGCCCTGTGTCTTATTCCGCTATCAGCCACTCTAGCATTAAAGAATCTACTTTTAAAGCTCCCTGCTCCTCTTAAACAGCTTATATTGATGTCCCCTTGTTCTTACATCTCTGGCAGCCTCAAAGAGCTTTCCTGGACACACATCTACCCAACCAATAAGTTTCTATGTGGTCTCCTAGTGCATCAATTTTCTAATGAAGTCATTTTCTCTTTCTTAACCTCTCCTCATACCTCAAAATCTCATTCCTCATCTTTCTTCAACATCTTTATTGAGACACAATATTCCAGATTGGACCCCACTACTGACCACAGGTGATATCCTCATCTCTATGCATTATGGTCCTCCTGATGATTCTCAAGACATAAAAGCCAAGTACAGAGGACTCCATTTGATAGTCCAAATCATCTGTTATGCAAGGAACTTTAATAAAATAAGCAAACATAAACAACTCTATTTGATTTGAAATTTTGTACTTGTTTGGTTAGCACTGATGGCACAAACTGACAATTTTAGAATTTCAAAAACAGCAACAAAATAAGTAATATTCATTGACGAATAAAAATATAGTAATTTTCCAGTCTAAAACTCTATCTTTCATTTACTTTCTTCTAGCCTTCTTTCTTGGTGGTCCTAAAAAAGAAGCTGGATATATAAAATGAATAATCTTTTTATTTTTATTTTTTACCTTGATTCTCTAAGACATTGATTCTCCCTTGATTCTTTAGGGAGATGTTCCTCCACAAATTTCAGCAGCTGCTGTCCCATCCTCTCAGCTTCATAACGGGTGGCAGCGTCCATCTTAACCAAGTAAGACATGTTTATCAGTTGCACAGTGAAAGCTTGCTCCCGAGCCAGTTTGGTGCTGGGCATCAGATGAATTCTGTTGAGATGAGGAAACGAAGTTATGCCCTTCAAGCTGCAGAAATATATTTCATTAGAGTTTTCATAGCTTGATTTCACCCATTGCACACCCAGATTTATGAAATCCTGGTGCTCAATGCCATCACAAAGGACACATGGAATTCCTTTGTCACATTCAGAATCAACCACAAAAATTGGTGGTTTTTGCAGTTCTCCTCAAACAAGTTCCAATCAAATCCACCTGAAGTAACATTTAAATAATTGATCAACATATCTCAGAATTACTGCATAAATTATTACTTCTCTGATATTCAAACATTGCCAGAACATGTTTGCCTGGAGGCACGTCTTTTTGAATTTAGGGCACTCACAAGATGGTCGAGGTACAAAATCGACATGATATTCTGTTACTGAATATCTGTTCATATCAACTCACCAACAAATAATCCGGAATAAAATTATTAACTAATAAAGAGTTTAGTGGGTTATGCAAAAGCGTTTCAAAAAATATCTCACATAGCAGAAATGTTAAGCAAACATTTTTTGATGGACTAATTCATAAATATATAAAAATTCGCCT
>MPNW01000014.1:238743-424157 GCA_011800805.1 Hirudo medicinalis
GTTCCTGTTTGGGAGGCATAGAGGCATCTCGAAGAAAGTCTTCCGCCTGAGTGTTCCTCCAGTTTGGCAGTAAGGGTTACATCGCATTGGTCCATCCTCGACTTTTCCGTATTGTGATTAAAGTATAGCTTTCGCCTTCAGGAATATTCTACCAGTCTTGATGTTCCTCCATATTTTGCTGAGGAATTACAGTTCCATCTTGAAACAAATCTCCAATTTGGGTATGTTTCGCTTTACGACATTTTTGGTCAGTCTTCGACTTCTTCCTGATTCGTTTCAAATTAAACTTTCTTTCCGGCGTATCATGCACAGCACACATACACGTACTTCGCAACTGTATTCTTCTCGTCGGGAGCCACCCTCTTTAAAATGGCCCATTTTCAAATGATCACTAAACTCAGTATATCGTACTTTGACTGTACTTTTGACTGTCCTAATTCATATTTACCTTTTTTCCGAAAACACAAAAAATTCAAAAGATTTCGACTATCATCTATGGAATTACATTTTGATTTAGTTTATTCTATTTCTATTTAAAGCGGCTTTACACTAATACATTGTTTTTAAACATAGTTTAATAATTCATCGGCAATTTGCAAAATAAAGCTTTATTAACCACTCCTTTGAAAGTTTTCTGGTACTGAATAGATCTTCCGACTTATATTTAATGAGTCACTCGGAATTTTAACTATTTGAGGATTATCAGTGTCGACAAATTATTTAGCATTCGTGCTGGAATAAGGTTTGGTCAACTTCAGTGTTCATCCGTATAAAAACTCCGCGTAATAAATTACCTCTATTTTCTTATTTGTATCGCATTCCCCGAGGCCGTAGAGCTAAGAATTCGAAAGATATCCATCATCCCTATTAATTAGTAGTCAAATAAAACTCACTAAATCTAGATTATGAAAAAATCTACATGTCTTAAACTCGTCCAATTAATTTAATTAACGTATTAGAAGTAGCCTTAACCTTGAATCGCATTTCTGCCGAAATTTCTTGACTTGAACTGCTTGAACGCTTGATTTTAATTTTAAATCATGTTTAGGTGTATAAGAGTTACATTGGAAAGTCGAAATAACGGCTATCTGACTCACGAATTAAGGCGAAGAATTATCGACAGGAGACAACTTTACCACGAAGACAAGCAGGCATTTGAATTGGCGTCCCAACGCTTCTGGTTTTTATACGAATTCCTAGGTTACGAAATTATTCCGCGGATTACGCAGTCTAAAAATTTGAACTGTTTTGTGCCTTTTAAATTTTAGTTCAAATAGTACGTAAATAATGAATTTTTTAATAAAAATTTCATGTGCACATTATTTTGTTATATTTTCAACATTTTAGTGGCATTTTTGACGATTTATAACAGCGAACTATTTATCTCAAGGAATATTTCATACAGTTAAAATGGCGTCATTTGACTATAAGTAGTTCCGAACTTGAATTACCGATTTAAGTTTAGTTATTAAACAATTCTATAAATTAATTAATGTTTAAATTTTTTGAAAATAAAATCCAATAGTTTATTAAATCAAATGTAGTCGTCTGCGCTGGGTCCACAGACATTGAGGGTCCGCAGATCTAGAACAAACACTAAGAACGATGTTTGCAATTTCTGGAAATTGTTGGAGCTTAAAGAAAAATTCAACATTTCAAACATTTTAATAAGTCATGAAAGTTCGCGGGGATATTTGGAGGGGCAACAACCCCCTCCTAAACAGCGCCGGATTTACCCAGGTAAAGGCCCCGGTGTAGTGTGGTGGTGGAGCCCATAGTTCACGCAGTTCCCAGTAATTCCTAAGAAAACCTGAAATTTTGAAAGCGAAAGAAGCGAATGAGGGAGAATGGACGAGATAGGTAACACAACACAACGTTTTGCGTGTAGAAAAGCTGCCCACAAGGACATAAAGCTTTTTCTCTTAGAATTTCACACACAATTTTGATCTATTCGATGCACGAGTATATAAATGTTCTACTTTCAACTTGTATGTTTAGTAATCATTTCATGAATAAGGTTTTTTGTAAGGTTTATAAAACTAAGGTTTGTATGTTAAAACTACAAAATTTTGCTCTAAAGCAGCATTATATTTTATCAGATCGGTCAATAAAAGATTTAATTTCGGTTGAAACCCATTAAGCCGAACATCCAAGTTGGTCGCACACGAAATAACTTACTCAATTCAACAATGAGCATCACGATCACCGGATGTTGAAATGCTTGCCTTACTTGATGATGTTCAATATCAGTATTTCATAGTAATTGATCATATATGTCTGATTGATAAATTGAAATATTTATTTATTAAATAATAAATGGAACTATTCTAACCAAGATAATTCCATCCAGGGCATAATTGAGAGAGTGGATGACTGGTTTTTATTTATTTTGTAAATTTTCAGTCTATAAACGTGAATCTATCAAAATTATAATTTGAAAAGAAAACTTTTTCAAAAATGATTTTCGCAAGTAAATGCTCATCGCACCATTTTCATCAATCATAGTCATGTTATGTAAAATTTCTATTAAATTTTCTATTTTCAATAATTTAATAATTCATAGCTTGTTTGTAAACTTTAAAGTTTTGTTCCATTATATGGAACACAGTAGAATATGCATATATTCTTACTCAAAAGTTAAAAAGTTAATAAGTCACTTATTAACTAATAATCGGCATGGCTTAATAGCAGGTATTTTACTATGGTTTTTGGTAAGTTCAGCAAATTATCCAAATATTATAATTTCGTCAACATGGCTGGAGACGGTACGGTGTCGGTGAATGCTTTAAAGTTGCGTATGCAAGAAGTTTCGGAAGAATTAAACAAATACAAATCTTTGCACGATTTTTCTGAGAATGAACTGGAGAAAGAAAAGTCAAAGACCAAAGCAGTTAGTTATTTTTTGCTGCTGGTAAATTGGCTTAACTATATTTGAAGGTTGTTGAATTAGAAGATGAAGTGGTTCTTTCGCATAGGAGACAATTCTTAAAGGCCACTGTAATTAAGTTAACGGCGAACTTTTATTTACAACTTTAGCTGGAGAGTGAAGTGAGAGAACTCAACCATAAACTTAGTTTGATGGAAAACGAGTACGACCAACAGGTCGCAAAATACACCGCACTGTGTGATAAATTGTTGGAAACTGCTAAAGTTGCTGAAGAATGTGAAAAGTGGGTAAAATATAAATTGAGCCTCAGATGTTATAATAATGTATTGTTTGTTAGGCAAAGAAGAGTGTTGGATCAAAAGTGCATTGCAGATGAGGAAAAGTTGTTAGAATTGGAACAGATTTTTAGAGAAACAAGTGAAGTTGCTCTTGAATCAGAAAGAAGATATGATGAGGTAAAAATCCAACAAATTCTCAGTTATCAAATTCATTGTTTTGTTATTTTGGCTGTGATTGTAGGTCTCCAGAAAGCTTGCTGCTGCAGAAACTGAACTGGAGAGAGACCTTGCAAAGACAGAAGCATCAGAACGGTTTGTTGCCCTAGACTGATCATGGATTGCAATTATGTGTTCAGTAACATTGATATTGCATTTTAGTGGGGTCAAAAATTTACAGGAAGATCTTAAGACTCTTACTGTCAAGCTTAAATCTATGCAAGCAAAAATTGACAAGGTATTTTTTATTTCAGTTGTAGTGGTATGGTATAACATCAGCATTTTATAACCATTACTGAAACTTTTTATCAGGCAACTTCTAAAGAATCTACCTTTGATAAAACCATTGAGGAACTAAGGAGTCAGTTAAAAAAGGTTTGCATTCTTCCAGGTAGCTGTAACTAAACAAGTGCAAATGCATTTTAATTAAAACTAATCTAGGCTGAAGATCATGGCAATCAAGCAGACAAGGCCACTTCTTCTCTGCAGAGGGAGTTAGACCATTTGCAAGGTCTGTACCAAGCGTTTAAATTTCTTAGCATCATTTTAAAACTTTAGAAAGTGGTTCTAACTAATATGTTCTCAGATGAACTTCTGCATGTGAAGCTCCAGTGCCAAGTGTTGAGACATGGCTCAGACTCCATCTCAGAAGTTGCTTCCAGCTAGAATTGACATCTGTGATGCTTGGATATGTTCACACAAATGACGTTTTCAGTGTTTCGTACTTTGCTTTATATGCTACAATTTTGCAAATATGTATTAGACATCTCAGTGCTCATTACTTGGCTTCTTTCTTGTCATCGCATGGCTTTGGAATTATGTTTCATAAAAGCTCACAAAAATCATGATTTTGTCTGGCTGGCAGTTTTTGGGCTGAAATCACTGCTCCAGTAGATTCAAATGATCTTGATATTAGTGCCACACTTGTTTTACTTACAATGTAAAAATTAAACTTGATGTGGATTTATTACAAATATAAAAATCACTTGTATCTCTGAGCTCATGAAACTCAGTGACAGACTGATGTTTATTCCCTGTACATGCTCGTGACATGATGTGTCTTTGTGCGCATTAAAAGAAACATGATTGCAACCTGTCAGCATCGGACACTTAGGTTCAATTAAAAACAAGTAAAACGTAGCAGTTGATATCACAGTAAATCAAATATTTTAATTCAGGGAGCCTCTGCACCCAGAAGAGCCACAAAGACAGGGTATCTTTTGGTCCTCGAGTGGGAATTTGTAGTCGTATGTTATTTCTTCATTTGCTTCTATGTCCCTCCTTGAATAGATGACTATTTTCTTCTGTGATTCGACAGTCACAATTTTAGCACAACAATTAGGCTGAAAAGTGGAACGTTTTATGAATGGTTTGTTAAATATCACTGGCATGAAATGCTAGTCTACTCACGGTGCAGGAGTGGTTGATGAATCTGGCGAGGTTACCATACTTTGTTGCATCGACGATCGTGTCTCCGTCTATTCGGAATAGATAACTCGACCCTATGCCTGTGCTCTCGTATCTCTTTTCTCTAATGTCTGCCATGGACTGCCTTATCACTTGGCCAACATATTCTATTACCATCTCACCTTCCTGTATCCTCTCCAAAGCAAATAAACCCCAGTCATGAATTCCACTCTTGGCAAATTTAAGTTGCTTCTTGCGGAACTATCGGACAAGGGAGTACATGTATGAGCAAACAGTTTGACAAAATATGCAACATAATCTGAGGATACCTTGAGCTGATTGAACTTCAAGAGGTCTCCAAGATCTTCTCCAATCGATGAGAAGAAGCTCTGCCACCTCCTGCTCTCAGACCTGGCATCTCTTGACTGTTGCTGAACTTTCTTTTTCATGCCAGTTATAGCAGCAAGAGTTGAATCTGCTTCATTTGGATTGGTATCAAGCATGTGATTCTGCACTCCCATTGCACTCTTTAGATATCTGAGCTTCTCATTTAAGCTGATTTTGTAATAACCTTCAGTTCTTGCTGAACCTGGATGAAATATAAATCATCACCTGCTGTTAATACTTGATACCTTATCTTAATGAGAGCATTATTATATCATGGTATTAATACAGATATAAAACATTTATGCAAATGATAAAACAAGTGCCTTATTCCCAAAGACAAAAAGCAGATAAATATGGAAAACAATTTCTCTCCAGGAGTTAAAATTTGAACAAATATGGTAGAAGAAAAGTGTTGCTTTTTAGAATTTAATTAATTTTAAGGAAACTTGAACTTAGCTTCAATAAACTTTGAAAAGTTTAGAAAAAAGTCCATTACAAAGAAACAAACCAGTTTTGTGTCTTGTTTCAAACTCTTCTGCTGATCTTTTCTTTTTATTTCGAGATGTTGGAGCATGAGGGGGTATGTGCGTGGAGGGGTGGTCAAACCAGTGCGTTTCATTTAACCAGTTAGTTTGGGGATAATCAGCTAATATCAGTTGTTCATAGCTCTCTTTCAGGTAAGCTATATCTTCAGCATCTATTCCACTACCCAAAAATGAGTGAACAATTTTAGCCTCCATGTCATAATCCCTTGGTTGAAACTTGATGTCATGCTTGAATGTTTGCTTAGGTTGAGATGAGAATGAACAGTGTAATCTTTGAAGTTCTCGGGAAGGTTTCAGCCTCTGCGGACTTTTAGAATCGACAGAAATTCTGTTGGTGACATCGGATAGCTTGATATTCTGAGATAGATTGTTAGGAAGATTCTGTAACAGAAAGAAACTGTCAAGAAAATGAAGCAAGAGAAGATAATTTTTAAATGTAACCTCAGCCCTGAAAACCTTTGGATGAGAAGGCCTTGATGGAGATTGAGAAGGAAAGAAAAGGCGACATGATGTGTGACTTTCTGAGGTAGGCACTGCTAAAATTGGTGAGGAAGAATCATCAATTTCTAATCTTTTAACTTTGCTTGGCTTTTCATTTGAAGTGGTTCCTTCATATGTTTGCCTAAATAATAATACATTATAATGAAGCAATTGGCAATACTTAAACTTTATGAATGAAAGTCTAGAAAATACCTCTTTCTCTTTTTACTGTCATTTATACTTTCTTCATCAAAAATGTGATCATGATTTGCATCAATGAGTGATTCTTCACTGGTTTCATGTCTGAGTTTTTTAGAAAACACTCTTTCATCTGATTCATCTTCTGATGAAGCAATGAAATGATGTTTTCTCTTTAAACTCTCTCTTTTTTCTTTTATCAGAAAATCTAACAAAGAGAGGATTAAAAACAAAATATGAAGATATTTGAAATGATTATGTGAAATTCTTCCAAAACAAAACCTTTTCTTTCGTTAAGAGGATGTTTATGCCCATCATCTTCCAGCTTGTCCATGACATCGTCATCACTCTCATCAGATGCCATGGCTGTTCCTCCAGATTCAGAACCACTTTCATCATCACCTCCACTGTCACTGAGGATAAGCTGAGATCTTCTGCCTCTACTCTTTCTAACATGTATGTCATCAATCTCTTCATCATCACTGCTACTTTCATCACTAGCAGACGATTCATGATGAGAACCTGACCTAAACCTAACTATTGATTCTCTATCAACCACATCTTCTTCTGAGATTCCAGGCAGGTTTTCTTTAGATTCTTCATCTGATTCAGAATCTTTAAAAACAGATGATCATAAATGGTTTAAATGATAGTCCTTGAATTATAATTACCAAGAAAAAGTAAAAATAAAACTGAATTAATAAGACTACAACTCTTTTAAAAAATCAATCAAGTCCTACACTACTAAAAGTAGTTTTATGATAAAACTTACAAAATCAATTCAAGCTACTAAATAATATTCTAAACAAATGATACAAGCTAAATTGTTTATAAAGAAGTCTATATTGAGAAAAATTTGAAATATGAAATGTGATTTTAGACCTGATGCGCACGTGATCCGATGGTTCTCATTCTCCCCTGTTTCAGCAGGCGGTGGAGTTGGAGCTCGATATTTCTTCTGCATCAAAATTTGTAATAGTAACAATAATCCAACACTATTTCAAGTCAGTTATTTGTATGAGATAATAACAGTAATAATAGTTAGGTTATATGGCACCAAAGGCAAAAACAAAAATTTCATGAAAACCCAAACTCACCCTAAATGAAGGTAATTTTGCTGCAATTCCCCTAAGACCAAGCAAACCTCCAGATCCAAATCCCATTCTATTTTGAGAATCTTGTCCCTCAAATAGGAAACTGAGCATAGAAGAACCATCATCATTCATTGAATGAGCTGAGGTTCGACTTGGAACATTAGAAGATTTTTGAGAGAAAAGATCACTTCCACATTTCTAAAAAAAATTCCTCTCTCGTGAATAAATCTGACATGACTTGACAAATGAACAACTTTGTAACCTTATCAAGGAGGTCATTTTTACTCCACCACTCATCAAAAACTTCAAAAGCTGTGCTTTCCACCATTTTTCTCCTCAGGTCTTTGCTCAAAACAGTTTTCAGTTCTGTGACGACTGCACCCAGCACTTTCCTGAATTTGCTCGAAGTCTCATCCTCTTGCACGGGCAACGGTATGTCGGGAACATCAAACATGTTGTAAAATCGTGGATAACTCGGCACAAACGTCGGCATCATGGGAATTCCCACTTGGAACTGAAATTGAAACATAGGCCACTGTGTCATCAAAGGAGGTGGAGGCTTGCTGACCTGGGGATGTTTTGCTGGAACATTGACTTCTATTAAGTCATTCTTTGGTTCATCACATGATGACATACTCATTCTGTCATCATCATCATCATCATCACCACCAGTACCATCTTTGATTTGGCAATCCTCAGTTTGCTGTTCATCTGTCGGGCCAACAATGCCATCGGGTTGGCCAAAAGCATCATCCAATATAGGAGCCAAAGAAAAAGATGAAGTTCGTGGAATACCAAATGAAGCTTCCTGGTTCAGCATGGCTTCTATTCGTGTATCCAGACTGATTGTCAATGCATCGTGTTTGTCTTCTAAGCTTTCACTAGCTAATTTGCAGGAGATATTCATCTCTTCATCAATGGAGGCAGAATTATCATGATATTGGTTCATTAAAGTATTCAAGTCTGAAAAACTGTGGTGAGAGGGAACATTCGGCACTACGGTTTTATCAATTTTTCCACAGTTTGCCTGGTTATCCTTTGGCCTTGTGAGTCTTGGATCCCTGTTCTGAACTTGATCCACTTCTAACTCAGCAGACGACAATGGTGAAGAGTGATTTACCATTGAAACACTATTTCTGATTTTTGAAAACCTTGGAAGAATTGTAGCACAAGAAGGATCGAGTTTAGAAGGTTTGGATTGATCAGGGTTAAATGGAGAATTCAAGTTATTGAAGTTCAATGTTGAAGGTAGAAATTCATCACTGCCTATTGGAGAATCATTAACCACTCGAGCATTATCTTTGGACCTGCTCAGTCTCGGATCTGCCGGTAAAATTACGCTGCTGTTTCCCGACCCGACAGACTCCCCGCCAGATGACAGAACGTGTTCCGAAGCATCGGATTGTCGAGAAGAGAAATAGCCCAAATCCGAATAGGAGGGTGTGGGGAGGTCAGCGGTCGTGACTCCGTTTTGAGGGAGGGAAGAATTGCTATCAGCATGCAAAAGGTGCAGGTTAGAACTTGAATCAGATTTGTTCTGCAAATTGGATAACTCCACGATGTTGCCTTGACTGGCTATCTTGTGAAGCTTGTTCTGTGTTGGTGATTTGAAGGGAGTTGTACTTGTATTGGCAAGGATTTTAGTTGATTTCTGAGTTGTCATTTCTTCAATTACCCTTTTTCTCTCCCCTCCTTGTAAACGTATTAAGACATCACATTCAAAAACTGGTGCATCACATAAGGAACATCGCATGTCCATTTAAATATTATGTAACTAACCTGCAATGTCAACAAATACATTCATTATATTGCCCATGACACTTGTGTTATGGAGTTTTTCACAGCAATGTTTGGCAGCCTTCGTTGAACTGAAGAGCACCTGTATAGAACATCAGAATTGACACTGCTCCTCAGAAAATGACTACATTATACAACTTTCTCACCGATCCTATGCCCAGATGTTTTTTGTTTATTGGGTGGTAATATATGGTTACATTATCTATCATTCCAAATGGTGAGCAGTGATTCATTAAGAAGGACTTATCGATGTTGTTGTTGAGGTTCAAAAACGTCACTTCTTTTGGAAGAACTGTACTCACTGAATGCTGATCATGCTGCAATTTCAAATCATTATGTATTTAGTGTTATAACATGTCTGCCCAAGACTGGGGAACTAATTAGGACAACCTCTAAACAATTGAAAACAAAAATAAATGTTAAAAACTGTAAATATAAGTGAAAATTAAATGAATGAAGTAGGCTAATACTTTGAACATGGGCACAGGTAAATCTGTAGGTTCCTTTTTAAAATAAAACTTTGACGATCGATGTCTGGGATCCCTCACCACCACGATTTCATTCGTCTGTAAGTTAAGGCACAGTAAATTGGTCTGTATTTAGAGAACTTTGTAAGATTTATTTTATCGCTTTCTTGCTGTGATGCTGATGATTTGTTTATTAAAAAATTTAAAGGCCCATTAACTCAAAATCATCATAAAATTAATGCACAAATATCATAACAGTAGTGATGTTCACCCCAGGAATGACTCCATTAATGCTGTAAACTTTCTTCACACCTTGTTGTAATGCTGGATCACTAATAAGCCTGTAATTCCTTGGTTTTCTCTCACCATTTTGATCATTCAGGTGATTCGTTTTGTTACAAATTGTATCAGGCATGCTATGGATGTGCCGAGATGCATTATTAGACTCATGATTTTTAGAATTGTCAGACAGTTCAGTTTGGTAAAGTTTTCTATATCTCTCTCCATAATCTGCTTTTCCAATCCTGGGATCCATGATTGATGTCTCTAAAGCTCTTCAAAATAAAAAGATTGCATTGAACACATCATGTAAACACTGATGATTGAAATTAATATCTGCAAAACCAATCTTAGATCCTAAGCAAATGCATTTATAAATAAATAACTAAAAAGCATGCTAAATCAAAATATGTTTGTGGCGATTCACATGGTCATAGACATTCACATGGTCGTGACCGTCAATATCTATAAACCACAACAAATATTGGTATTCCTTTAGTCTTTACTACCATTTTATTAATATTTACATTCCTTACGCAAATGATGAATAACCACGAACCACAAAAATTGGTTGCAATCGAAAGCTTCGTGCATTGGGAACAAAAACGATAGTAACCAATAATTATTTTCAAATAAAATAGGTAACTAAACAGGTCATTAAGTCCAAAATATTTTAGCACTCATACTATCAGTAAAATGAAAACATCAAACACAAACATTTAACTATGTGTCCAAACATAACATAAACAACCGTCCATAATGAACAAACTTAACCTTGCTTATGATGTTTGCAAATACTATTTTAAAAATAGAAAACATTCTTTCCTCAAAGCGGTAAGTAGTGACTTTATTAAGGCAGCATTTTATTTTATAGAACGTAAACAAATATTAATATGTATTAAAATAAATATTACTTCTATGCTTCAAACAACGACACGTCTGTCCTTAATATCGTGGACCTAATTGGTATAACTAGAAATGGGTGGAATGAAATTTGAATACGATGAAGAAGGAGGAACGTTTTATTATTTTTTATTATCATTTATTGCTTTAATACTGTTTCCAGCGACATATTACTTATGGCCCGGAGAACGCTGCAAAGGTATATCAGTTTGACCAATCTGGAACTGCGATTTATTGCTTTTATTGCGACGCTTAAAGTCGTAAGAAGATTATGATTTGTACTGTGTGATAATACGTTCAAATATTTTCTGTCAATTGATATGTGCTCATTGTGTTCATTCCATAATGGTTTCAAAATAAGATTTCAAACTATTTATTTTAGAAATAGCTATACACTATCATAAAAGATATGCTTAAATGTGATATGATTACATTTTTGTATTTTTTTGGGGGCTGTTGGATGGTCTGGATTGATAAAAATTATGTTAAGGAATTGCCTGTATTGTTTCAAAACATCTTGCACTAAATACTAATGATTTTCAATATCATTGAGCAAATATAATCATCACTACATGTTAAAATTTGCAACTTCTAAATGTTAAGTTGCAACCCTTTAAATTGCAAACTTTTTCAAAGATGGAATTTCCTTGTGACTAAAATGGACAAAGCAACATCATAAATCAGCATTGTTCAATATGATAAGCATAAGAAATGTAAGAAATAATCATTTGACAATAATATAAAATAAAGTGATTTAGAGTTATGAAATTTCAGTGACTGTTTATAATATTTTGTCTGGCAACAGTTAAGAAATAAGCTTAACATAAGTTCACTTTTCTAATTGCTGATCCTATAAACTAATGTTTATGATTATTCAACATGAAACACTGAATTTTGATGGAGTTCTTATTATAAAATCATCTACTAATAATTTTTGTTTTTACAAGTTGACTTGTTTACAAGATATTTTTCTAATATTTTCATATACTTATAGAGTGTAGCTATAAAAGATTTTTTCAAATTATCATACACAGTAAATTTATTTTCAATAATCTAACATTGGTTTCATTAACCATAATTGAAATGTATATCATGGATAGTTATAAAATGTTATTCCACCAGATGACAAGAAGAAAAAGTTGGTTTGTTATTGTGAGCCATGCCAAATAAAACGAAAGCAGGAGGAACAAAATCAACCCAGAAAAAAAATTCAGCAACGTATAATGTAAAAACTTCACTGTGATGCCAGCTTACTGATCTTACTAATATTTGTTTACATTTTCCAGAAAATTTGTACTTGTAATTGGCTGGATCTTTTTCATTTACATTGCATATAAGACTTCACAAGTCGAACTTGATTTCAAAGAATTTGATCCCTATGCAGAGTTGGGCATTGACAGAGTATGCATATTAATTGATTTCTACTGTTTTAGTGAAAGCTCCTTCTTATATTTGAAGCTGCATCATCGATGCTATTATGCAAATCACATACGAGATTCCTTAACAAGAGTGCAAAGCTTTGAGAATCACCACTTAATGAACCGTGCCATTATCATTTCATCAGGGTGCCGAGGTATCTGAGATCAAGAAGGCATACCGCAAACTGTCTCTGATTTATCACCCTGACAGGGAAACTGGCGATTCCCACAAATTCATGAGGATCACAAAAGCCCATGATGCGTACGCTTTGCTTTTAAGTTTTGTTTAAGCACTTTGAATGATTGAATCCATCAATTTGTTACTGACCATTTCAAGACTGACTGATGAAGAGGCCAGGAAGAACTGGGAGGAGTATGGAAATCCCGATGGACCGGGAGGTTGGGAAAGATCGTCGAACATTGTACAAAATTATGGTGCAATTTATTTATTTTCATTTCTACAGCCACCCAAGTTGGAATTGCCCTTCCCAAATGGATTGTTGAGAAACAGAATTCCATATGGGTACTTATAAAATATCATTGATTGTGATGTTCCATGGATGTTTAAAATTTGCGTTCAAATTGGCCCAGGTGCTCGGACTTTATGCTCTGGTTTTCATGTTCATACTGCCTATCTGTGTCGTAAGTGATATAATCCGTTGAAGCTAGTTCATCTATATAATCATATCACTACATGTTGTTTAAAATAGGGAACATGGTGGTACAGATCAATAAAATATTCTGCACAACAAGTTCTCATTGACACAACAAGGATGTACTATCAATTTCTTAGAAAGTCACCGAACATGATTTTAAAAAGTAAGATTTAAATTTTGTTGCTCTAAATTAAGCATTCTTGGATGGAATCTTTGAATTGTTTCACTGACATATTAATTCAGTCTTTTATCTTACTTTTAGTTTATAATAATTCACCATAGATTTATAACTAATATTTAAATATGGCAGTCCAGATAGCGGGATGTTGTTCCCTTAGGACTAGCCCTTGAGCTGATATTATTTTATTTTGTCTCGAGCCGTACGGATATTTTGTTTGCCCGTTCGACTCAACAACAAAAAATTGTACTTACAAGTTTGAGTATGAATGACCATTTATTTCCATTGCAGGAGTAATTCTGGTACTGTCGGGTTCCTATGAGTTCTATAAGCGCTTCAATAGTGAGATCATCGAGAGGCCGAGCGACAATGTAGAAATCCCTGAGGTGATATTTAGGATTTATTAATGATCATTTCTTTGAATGCTCATCAAAAAATCTTTGCAGTTGATAAGAGACATACCTCAGTTCATCCAGAACAATAGGGAGTTGCCATTCTACATTCCTTATTCTCTTAAGGCCAGAGCACTTTTGGTTGCTCATTTCTCAGGAAAGAAACTTTCGTCTAGCTCTCTTGAATATGGTACGTCAGCATGATATTATTTGTTAATGATGACTTAGATTATAGGTCTTAAAAATTCTACCAATTAATTTTAGATAAGGATTACATTTTGAAAAAGTGCCCCTATTTGCTGAGTGAAATGTTGAGCCTGGCACAACAGTTGTATTACCTGTCTCATGCTGATAAAGGTTTCATATTTGCATATTTTTGGATTGTTTACTTTTGGGAAAAATCATTGTGTGGATTCAGAATTTCATGATTGTATTTCTTGGCATTAGATTTTAATTGAAATATATGCCTTCTAAGCATTTTTAATGTAAAAAAAAATCAATGCCAAAATGGATAAAGTCATGCTGAAACAAAAACAATTTGTAGTTTGAAAGAGTTGATGATCTGTAAATAAGATGTTAACATTTTACAAATATTTACAACATCATGGGTTAATTGATATTTTAATTAATTCCATAAATGCAAAAGTTGTAATGGAATTTGTTAAAAACAATTTTTCAGTTCCCTACAAATTGAGCTTGGACACAGTCGATAACATAATGAAAGTATCACAAATGATTATCCAGGGATTATGGTTCCAAAAGAGTCCTTTACTACAACTCCCCCATGTCACTGAAGACATGCTTCGACACTTTGTCACAAAAAGGGTCTGACCACCTTTCATCTTTAAGCCACGATTGAGCTGTTTTAATTTCTTTGCTTTGATGTCTCCAGCGCAGCATTCGTAGCATAAAAGAACTCGCGAGCATGACGGATGAAGACAGAAGGGCTCTTATGCGACAACTGAGTGATCGAGAGTACCAGAACGTCATGACAGTGTTATCCATGATGCCATATAATGTTGAAATGACTGTCACTTGTGAAGGTTGAACCATCATCATGGCTACTGTCACCTTGAACTTAAAACATTTCATCCTAAAAATGTCTGTTCCAGTGAAAGGAGAAGATGATAAGACAATAACTGCTGGATCATTTGTGACCGTGGCAGTGAAGCTTAACAGGAATAGTAGCACTACTTTGGTTAACACACAGCAGACTAACATGGAAACTTATGATGAGGGATGTGGAGAGCCAGAAGAAGATAATGAGGATGATGACGATGACTCACACCAACTTGCCCAAGTAAGGAGGCTAGAGTGTTACGAAATGTTTCACCGTATTAAAGCATGCCATCAAATTTCAGGCATATGCAGTCGATGAATTATGATTTAAATATATATTATTAGTATACCATAATTGCTTTTATTTGCTTAAGTTGGATGGTGGCAATCAGAACCAAACAAGGAATAGATGGCAGAAGAATAAAAAGAAAAGAGGTGGGAACAAGAAGCCAAGAAACAAGAAGATGTTGGCCAAATCCACTGTTGCTAAGAAAACTGTTGAAGAAGAAAAGGATACGCCACCTGCTTCAAACAATGTGATTATCCGTCATAATACTGGACATAATTCAATAAAGCATTTTCTTACATGAATTTGATAGTCAGTACTTATTTTTATTTTTCAGGTGACTCCAAAATCCAATAAACCAGGAGATGGCAAGAAAGTTAATCCATCTAAAACATCAGAGCATGAAGTGGTCAACGGTGCCTCAAGCGGCGACGAGTCGGCTGGAAATTCATCTGATGAGGGTGAGATGGATGTTTTGGACAATGGAGGAATCAACAAGGTCGACGAGGATGAGGATGAATGGATGGCCTTCCAGAAGGAATCAAGAAAGGAAAACATATTGGAAACTAAATCCAAAGAAACGCACATTGTTCATTGCCCGCATTATCCAAGTGTTAGTTTATGAATATGATTAACATTAGTGAGTACATATAAATTAAGTGTTTTAATGCAGGAAAAGTATGAGTGGTGGTGGCTTTACTTAGCAGACATGAAAAAGAAACAACTGATTTCTGGTCCTTTGCAAGTAACGACATTGAGAGAAACAGAAGAGGTTCACCAAACTAGGCAATTTTATTTAAGGGATCTATTTACTCAAAAGTCAAAATATTTTTTGTAGAAGGAGCTGCGTTTCACGGCACCGTACAAGCCAGGCACTTATCAGTATTCAGTAGTACTTAGATCAGATTCGTATCTTGGATTGGACCAGATTGTCAACATTAAGGTATTCTCAGAGAATTTCGATTCCGAAGCATTCTATTAAATAAATTAACAAACCACACCAGGTGGATGTGAAGGAGGCAAAGAAAATGGCTGAACCTAAATGGGAATCGTCAGATGAGGAGGGTAAGAACAAGAAGGAGCTTGGAAGTGAGAGTGAAGAATCATCAGAAGGTGATGAGTCAGATGACGGTTATTGAGGTTTGCATTGGGTTTAATTTACTTTGGTTTCTTTCATTATATGTTTTATAATTATTAACATCGGGGTTTCTTTTTAATGAATGCCATTTCATTATCAATAATTCATAAATATTGTATTAAATGTTAGTTTATATTTTGAATTTTATTATTTCTTATTACTTCTGCATTTAACATTTCACTCTTTGCAGATCCTTTTATCTATGAAGCAAGGCTTTAAATAGCATTATTGCAGGGACAATGATGATTGGAGCAACTAATCAGTGAAATGATTGTACAAATTGTTTGATGATTACAATGTCTTGCTTTTTCCTGCTGGGACCCAAAAAATGTAATTTGTTAACTGCTTCTAAGTATGTTACCACTACAACCATTCTAAAATAGTCTCTTGTAAAGAATTTTTGATGATTCTAACTGATTGCCTTTTGTAAATAAGCCAATGTAAACTATAGGAAACTGCTCATTGATTATGTACATTTGCGTTCCAGTACCTATGGATTTATGTGAGAACTTAGCATTTGTTGATATGCATGCAGTATGGTGGACTATGTTCTTGTTTCATTTTAGCCGTTGGATTTTAAGTTTATAGGTTTTGGGTCTATTGGTAAACAGAGTTCTCTTAATCTAATTTTACAGAAATGAGAGAACAAAAAAAAATAACGTGATATGATTGACATATTTTTGGGAGAGATGCCTGTAGGAATGATAAGCGAGTTCTAGCAATTTTTTTACTGCGTTTAAGCATTTGTCTGTCAACAGTGTCGAAAATACCTAAATAGCGGAGGAATTTTTGGCACCATAGATTCTGCTTGAAGCACCTCCCGGACTGGAAAGTCGAATATGGCCTCATTGAGACTTCTTCCATGTTAAAGGGGTGATTATTTTGTGCAGATACGCTGGTGCTATTCGCACGATGGGAAGTAGTTCTAGAAGGGTTCTTTGTTGGTTGGAGTCAATATTCCTGGTGGGATATGGAAGGAGGTACTGGCACAAAAAATGCTCGAAAACCGGATAATTGAGATTTAAGTCTATCTGCAACTCCAGTAACTGTTACTGATAGTGAGGTATGGTATTAGCGTCACGTATGGGCCTGCAACGCCTTTAGCATGTAAATGTTTAAATTCATGTTAATGTGTTTTGTTTTTCAAATAACTCCCATTTTTTAATCGATTTTGACTTAATCCAAAAGTCGATTGTCTAATACTACTGCTGACGACTCACATAAACACTGCATTTATGTATTATCGCCGTCTCCGTTGTCGTAATCATGAGCTCCCCTGCAGTGGTGTACTGTCAAGAACAGATTACCAAGTTAGATTTGGAAATCAGAGCTGCCATAAACGATATCCAAAGGTGCAAAAGAATGGATGTCTTGAGGGATTTGAACAAAATTGTTTCGAACAAATTTCGTGAGGTAAAAAACAAACTGAACGATTTAGAAAAATTGGCGATGGAACAAGACAAAGAAACAAGCAAAATAAATATCTTAAAGGCCGTTGAAAGTAATAGAAAGCAAGTGAATAGTATCCAAAGCATGCTGAGAGAAGCTAATCTCACCTGCCAACTGCACATGGAAATGAATACTGAGAAATTACTTAAAGACGATGATTCAATGAGAAGAAGAGCAGTTGTGGTTAACAAAGAGAATGTTGTTAGTACTTCATCCAATGTAACACAAAATCTCATGACTCTAGCTCAGATGATGTCTGATCAAGTAAAACTCACAGAGCAGACTATGGGGAACTTAGTCTCTTCTTCACAGCAAATTGGTGAAACTCATGAAGAGCTGAAAAATGCTTCAGGACACATCTATAATTCAAAAAAGTTGTTGACAAAATATGGAAGAAGAGAACTAACTGACAAACTTTTAATTTTATTGGCACTAATATTCTTTTTTTGCACTGTGCTTTATGTTATTAGGAAGAGACTCTTTGGCTGATTTGATTATTGAACTGCAATTAAACGATTGTACATTGTCCATCTTTATGCCTGTGCGATGATCAGAGATCAAACAAAGTTTTATGTAATCACTTGTTTATACCAAGCAGGCAATATTTACATATTGTAATGAAAATTATAATCTTGGATTGAGAATAAAATGTACCTAATGTTCATGTAGTTCAACCCTGAAATAGCAACTTGCCAATATCCACAATTAAAGCAAAGATCATCAGATTTGAGTTGAATGTCAGCATTTGCAAAAATCATAGTAACTTAACTACTAATTACAATACATATCCTAGAGTTTTCTATTCACTTTATTAAAATTGCCATACACATTGAACATAGCTCCCAAAGGCCATGCGATTTCAAAGTCTCGTATTTCTCTTTTTAACTGCAAATATAGACATTAATTAGCATTTATATATAAATTCTCCAAATAAGGTATGTCCTACTGTTAATGTTTGTTTAGGATCAAGTCCATAGCCATCGATCAACAAAGAGGATATGTGACATAGATCAACACAATGGAATGGTTTTGAAGTATTTGTTGATTTGCAAGCTGCAATGACAGACACTTTTATCTGTAGTTTGTATTGCCTGTGTTTTATTCACTTACCATTTGCTGCTAATGTGTGAAAAGTCTCGACGTTTATTTCAATTCCTTCTTCAGCATCTTCAACAACAAAAATCCCTCAATATCTGTATTGCAACACACAAGAAAAAACTTTACTTGTTATTAAGTTTTCCTCTAATGCCATGTCAAAGAAGTAGGAAATGGCAAAGAACTTTAACGAGGAAGGTTTTTTAACTTTGTATTTCTTTATTACTTCCTTAGAAATGAGTTTGCATATCTTGAATCTTTCCGTTGAACTATTGAGAGATCTGAAGGGCACATAACATTATTAATTACATATGTGGTTCATACAGGAATTTGGAAACAGAGATTTATGACTTTTTACTCTGTCTTTTTGGGACTGAAATTATGAACATAAATACTGGTATTTAAACTTTATTTATTGTTTTTGTAGACTTTAGATTTGTGATACGAAATAGAAATACTTGAAGGCTGAAAACATCAATTTATTGACACATTAATTCAATGCTTAGGCTCTTTCTAGATTTGCAATTTTTGCCTCACTATCCTTTTCTTGGGTTGTTGGCCTGGACGAATAGATCCCCTTTCTTGGTTTTCATATTTTCCACCATTAATCTGCGAAATTCTTTGTCTCATAAGTCTTGGTCAAGTTTTAATGTTTCTCAGTTTTTTTCTCAACTCCATCATTTCATCTTCTGCTTCTCATTTTTAGCTGCAACTACCTTTCTTCCTGATCTAAAGTGTCCAAATAAAAGTGATGCCTCTGTCTTGATGCTTTGTGATGACCAATAACAGATTTATCAATTTTGAAATAACTAACATTTCAAAACACTGTTGGTATGATCTCTCATTATCCTTCTTGTAGTTAAGCTTCTCTTTATGATTTTCACAAACCTAGCTCTTGTTTATGGAAAAGCCCCTTTCTTGAGATGCCTGACCATGGCAAACGTTAACAACTTTCTGACTATTTCTCCACAGGTATTTGTAATCATCATGACTTGCCATGTGCTCCTTAAAAATAGATAAATTCTTTGGTCCCTTTTACAGGTACCAAGAATTAGCCTGTTGGAATTACTATTGAAAGAACAAACTCCAGGCATAATTGGCAGTGTTATCAAAAGTTTGAGAGATCAAAAAGACAAGCGAATGTATTACGACACTTAATTGAGTGCATTCCTCAAGTACAGCTAGAACAAAGAGGTAGCAAATTCCCGCTCCTTTTGATTTCCCAATAAAATTTATTAAATTCCAATAAAAGTTTAGGACTCCCTCGTTTATTAAGGACTTTTTAGTACTAAAATCCAAGTTTCAGAAATTTAGGACTTTTTAGGACCTGTACTAACCATGTACATAACATCAGCACTCAATTTATGATAACTTACCCAACTTCATGAATCTGACCTCTGTAATTCCACATACCACTGTATGATGGGGGAAGGCAAGGGCTAACAAGTTTTTGAGATTCAACCTCTCCTATTTCAACAAAATTTTACAAACATGATTTTCACAAGAGATAAAAAATTATAATAAGACATCCATGATATTAAGGATATAATGAGAATTAAAAGCATTAAATCTGAAATGGGTTTAATCCATCTCTTGTGTATCTTTCTCATCCTTACCCGACAGCTTCTCACTTCCACCAAGAATCTGAAATCTTGCTGACATCATTCCCAATCCCAAATAACTGGGAAAAACTGTCCTTGTCAGATTTTTAAACAATTTAAACAAATTCTAAAAAACACAAACCTGTGGGTGTACATTTGATAGCTTGTATCCAAAAGTGTCACATTTACAAGATGTTCTGTAAGGGAAGATAAAGCCTGCAATCAAATTTCTGTTATAATGTTTTACATTGTGACAAGGAAAACTGCTAAATTATCGAAAGTTACTTAAACATAAGAAAGAAAATATAAAATAAAAGATCCCACATGAGGAACAAATGTGATTTGTGTTGAACCTCCACCAAGGTCCAACACTCCAGTTGTTTCTGACAAATTCCTCAGGTCACCTTGAAGCACATAATCTTGTATAATCACTTCCAGCAGAAACATATGGATGCAGCTAAAAACTTACCATTCAAATAATTCACTGTGAACCAACTGAAAAGTCCTTCATCATCACCTTCCAATATGGAAACTCCACCTTTCACCAATTGGAAAGGATATCCTTTGAACAGCTCTTCAACCTTGAAAAGTTGTACAAACACTTACTTCAAAGTTCTAATGCACATATTTACAAAAAAATCATTAATAAATTTACATTAATGCATGATAAAGGAAATAAATGATATCAAAGTAATGATTTGATCAATTGTTGAATTAACAATGAATCACAAATTTGTGGGTTTCAGCCTAAAACTATGCAATGTACTATATAACAGATAATAAAATATCTGAGAAGCCTTCATATTTAAGCAGACCTCTTCAAGTATTGAAGCAGCTGTCTTTTCAGGGAGTAGTCTGAGTCCAGCTGTGGCTTTGAGAGCAACTGGTGTTGCATACCAAAACTCTTCTGGAATATATTCTCTTGCCTTGTCCAACATAGGCTTTAAACTTTTGGATGCCTTTAAAATATATAATTGAAAATATAAACAAAGATATAACAAATTTAATTTTTAACTTTAACTTTCATTATACTAATTGGGTAATTTAGGAACCAATCCTTTGAGAACCAAACATTATCTTTTTAAAACTACTTGTTGAGCAAAATATTGTTATAACTCTGATAAACTTCAATGGAATAAGTCCTATTTAAAATTAAATTTTAATGTCACATCAAAGTTCAAACCTCAGGGGGATTGTTAGCATAGGAAGACAGCCCAGGTTTTGTGGAAACAAATAAAGAATCATCCAAAATTAGCAAAGGATCTTCAATCAAATATAAATACATACAAATATTTTAACCTAACTGCAATTAATAGAATCAAAAAACACACCTTTATTTGAAACATTAAATCTAAAAACATGCATTCTACTCCCTGTGCTGCCAGCGTCGAACATTATACCATATCGAACTGTAGTATTTCGGACAAAATAATTAGCATCAACTGTTTCATTCGTCCGAAGATATATCGCTATCAGGGTAAAAATTGTAACTCCAAACACCGATATTAGAACCTTGTTACCCATTTTGGAACGACAGGTAGGAGTTTTCGCAACCTTTAAAAGCATGATTAAAAGCGTTCCACAAAGCAAAAATAATATCCCCAAAACCATCTTTTCTAAGCAGCCTAAGCTATGAATGTATGTCCAAATCACACTTTATTTTATTCTCGATTAACTTTTAATTTCCATGGAAGTCTTCTTTTGTTCTATAAGCATTTTGTCACATACTTACGACAAGATTAAACAAAAATCAATGAAACAACTCTTTAAAAATAAAATATTTTTGTAATTTCGACATGGTTTCAGTAGAAAAGGTCTTATCTGATAAATTCAGTTTTTTTAATTTTCAGAATTCAAATTTAGATAACATAACATAACAATTATTTATAGTGGTTAAGAATACCGAGATCTGTGTAATAACCACTCTTTACTCTTAATTTCTAATATCCATATTTACTTAGGTTTATCAACTGTGTCCGCTTGGATGGCATCCTTATCTAATTTATTCCATAAGAAAACAACCCTTGTGCTGAAGTAATTATTTTGTTTCTGGAAGCCTTCCTATATAATTTACAATCGTGCCCTCTAATAGAAGCATTTTTTGTGGCTTCGAAAAACTGTTGAGGTAAAAAACCTTCCCTCCCCGATAAAATTGTAAAAGCCTCTGAGGTCCCCCCCTGCTTCTCCTCTTCTCTAGAGAAGTCATCTGAAATCTTTTTAGTCTTTCCTCATCACTCAACTTTCCTAATCCTTTTATCAACCTAATTGCACTCCGTCCAACACTCCCACATCATTTTTCAAATGTGGATTCCAAACTTGGACGCAATACTCTAAATTTGGTCTCACCAATGCTTTATACAGTCTCATAATTACATCTTTATCTCTACTTACTACTGTTCTCCTTATCATCCCAAGTACTATATTTGCTTTTTTTGCAACTTCCATGCACAGTATGCTTTCCATTTGTGTGCATTATTACTCCCAGATCTCTTTCGTGATCAGACTGCTTCAAAAAGCTTCATCTAAATTCATATTCAACAATTGTATACCTATATTCCATATTCATAATGGAGCATTTGTCTAAATTGAAAAGCATCTGCCAATCTTCTACCCATTTGAATAATCTGTTAAGGTCTTCCTGCAGTTTATTCACGTCATCTTTTCTGCCGACTCTCCTAGCTATCTTACTGTCGTCAGCAAACTTAGGTATTTTAGACAATATTCCATCATCTAAATCATTTATATATACGCAGAACAACATAGGACCCAACACTGATCTTTCCGGGACACCGCTTGGCACAGGTTGTCGTTCCGAGTAAATTCCTCCCATTCCTACCTTTTGACTCCTATTTCTCAACTAGTTTGTCAGCCAGTAAATGTTTGTCTTCAATTACGCAGGCGTCGATCTTTTTTGAAGCTTTTGTTTGGGTACCTTGTCAAAAGCTTTAAGTCTAGAAATACAATATCCACAGCCTTGTCATGATTAACCCAATCATAAATTTCTTCTATGAACTCAAGTAAATTTGTAAAGCACGATCTGTTCTTACTAAATCCATATCGGCTCTTCAATCACTTCATTTCTTCTAAAAAAAATTATGATACGGCCTCCTTGATTATTTTCTCCATTACTTTGCATACTATAGTGGTTAAGCTTAGTCTGTAGTTGGATTGCAAACTCCTACAACTCTTAAAAAGAGGAACCACTATTGCATCTTTCCAATCTCTTGGTATTGACCCTGATTCGAAAGATTTGACAAATAAATTTGCCAATGCTTCTCTTACTTCTGTTCGTCTCTCGTATTTTTTTGGATGGAGGTTATCTACGCCAGGGCTTTTATCTACTTTCAAATTTTCCAGCTGCTTAATTACCTCTACTTTCGAGAATTCCACTATTTCTAATTTTTTCCCAGCCTCTTGGATCATCTCCTAGGTGGTTCAGGAATATTCTCTATTGTTTCCTTAGCAAAAACTGAGCTGAAGTAGCTGCTTAACATGTTGGCTGTTTCTTCTACTGAGTCAACTGTTTCCCCCTCACTATATTTTAATGATCCAATTTTATCTCTTGTTTTTTGCTTACATCTAACTTATCTGAAAAAGCTTTTGCTATCACCTTTAATATTTTTTGCTATCATGCTCTCATATGCTATTAATGCTTTTCTATTAATATTGTTTGATGTATTCCTTTTTTCTGGTATTTTTCTTTTAACTCCCTAAGCTTTCCTATCCCTCGCTCCTCAGGTTTCATTTTTGCCATTTTTTTTGTAATTTCCGTGATTTATGCTTAGCTCTTTTTGCTTTGATGACCTCTTTTGCAAGCCATGGCTGTCTTTTCTGGTTCTACTTGGGATGTATTTTTCTACAATGAGATTCAGCTCTTTCTTGATTATTTCCTAAGCTTCTTCTACATCAGCAGATTATGATTTTTTTAGCTAAGTTTATTTCCCCTGGTTCTTCCCTTATTTTGTCATAATCAGCCTTAAAACAGTTTTTAGAACATTAAAAACATTGAAATTGAGAACATTGAGCTTAGTTTAAATTGAGTAAAATATTGGTAAGATCATCAGCCAGTCGTTAAAAAAACTTTGTGCTTTATCTTTTACCTCTTTATATTTAGAAATGGTGCGGCGTATAAATTCCAAAATTTGCATGCAAAAAAAACAAAATTTAGCAAGAAAGTCTAGAAAAATAAAACGTCAGCGCTTTTTAGGAGGATCAAGAATGGTTTGTTTCCATTAGCCACTTCATCGATCTATAAAAACAAAATTAGGAAAGGTTGATGTTAACATTTTGGCCTCATTTGGTAAAACTCAGAGTTCTCTCAACTCTACAGCGTGGCACAAAGAGCTGATGCTTAAGCCTTACTGAAAAGGACAATGCATTGGTTTATTAATAATTAATTGTCTGTGAACAATATGAAAACCAATCAAAAAGCAAAAATCGAAAAGCAAAGCAATAAAAATACATCCACAAGGTCAAATATAATAAGCGTCAGCATAAAGATTATATATAAGAAATTTAAAGTTGTATGTGTCCTGAGCTTTCACCGCTTCTTTTGGGAGGGAGTTCCAACTATGTACCACCTTATTACTGAAAAAATTGTTCTACAATCCCTAAGGGCAAATTTTGTAGGCAATTGCAAGTCATGTCCTCTTGCTCTTTCGTCTGGGCAGAACATTATCGCAGGGCATGCAGCACGTGACACAAATACATGTGTCACGTTTTACAACATGATCAACTCCACTCTCCTCCTTTTGTGAACTAAAGAAGGAAACTTTAGGAACTTTAATCTTTCTTTGTAAGGCAGGTGATTGCAATATTACAATATATAGTTGTAAACCCGGCGACAATATATTATTTAATTTTTGTAATTAAGTTTATATTTAAAATCTTTCTAATGCAGCATTATTACAGCAGATAATTAAGGTCACAGACACCGGCACACTCCCAGATTTCCCTCGACATCCCACAATATCTAATATTCGTATTCAGAAAATAATTACGCAAGTGATCGTTACGCAATAACTGGCAACAGGAATTGCGCAAGTGTTCTATCTACAGTTAATACCACTTGTTAACTGAATAATTACTGAATAAAACCAAGTATAAATTCGGCATATATCGAGACCCGTCGATTTTAACAATATTATTGTTATAATAGATTATAATAATATTGTTGCCTAATTCTAAGTTGTTAATTCCTAAATTCCTAAGTTGTTCAACAGTGGACTATTATTATAAGAATTATCTTAGTTAAGAAGGTTAAGAAAGTTAAGACTCTAAGGATCAAAACTTTTGAAATATTAAATTTGTTAATTTATTAATTTCTGTTAATTTAGAAGCTCAAATATCATAATTAAGTTTTAATTTGAAGATATTCCACATTTTCGATAAATCCAAATCACAAGCACATGGCCACAATAATTTCTAGTAATTGGATTCCGTGTAAACACAAAAACACTTTGAATCCGTGTGCTTCTTCAGGGAGGCAAACAATTTATTCATATTTTTCGAAACAAAGATTAAAATTTCGAATAAAAATAAAATTTCGAATTTGTAATAATCCACGGTAATGAAATTAGAATTGCATTTTCCCATGATTATGTTGTTATAAACGACATGGCTCAATGTATGCCGTGTTTATTGTTGGATTTATTCATTAAATATTCAGTTAACATATGGGTGGTATTACCTGTAAATACCGCACTTACACAATCCCTGTTGCCAGTCATTACGTACCGATCACTTGCCTGATTATTAACTGAATAGGAATATTGGATATCGAGTCAATTATTATGGATATTGGAGATCTTCTCCGGTGAGCTTCTGTGAGATCTTGTGAGATGCTGTGAACTTAACTATTTATTGTATGAGTTGCATTTAGAAAGATTATAAATATTATAATAATAAACTTAATTAATATAACTTAATTACAAAAATTAATTAATGTTTCATCGCCAGGGTTACAAGAATATTATTTTAATGTATTTTAGAGACTTAGCTGTATTAATTACTACAGGAATAAATAACTTCAAGATTTATTGCATTTTGACGCACTATCTAACCTCGATGAAAACGATGAAAATGAACATTAGAATTCGGCGATGTCCAGAAGTTATAATTAAATGTTGTGTTGTTAAACGCATTTGTCAGCGAGTTATCAAAATTATTTATTCGATGTAATTTGGGGGCCTTCATCAATGACAGCTAATTTGAAAATGACATTAAGACCAGACCCAGGTATGAGAAGGTTTATAATCTCAGCGGCTGACCTGCCACTTAGAAAATATTGAATCATTTGATCTTGAATTAAGACCTTGGTTGGGGTTTAATAAAAATTTAGAGATTATAATTATCGAATTACATTAATTTAAGTTACTTTCGTGATAAAAAACATTTATTTTGTCATACTAAAATAAAATGATTTTCACGTTGAAATTATTTATTTTCCAAACTGCAAAGCATCCTGGAAGCACTGATCTACGAAGAAATAAGCAAAGGTGGTTGGGAGATAAAAGCTGCTGAACGAAATATTTATATTGTGCTTCATCGCTGCAACAGACGCTCGTGGGTGGACTTTGTTTGCATGGAAATATCAATTAGCAAATGAATATCGATTAGGAAATGAAATTCTTGCACACATGAATGTGGCATTGAGGCGAAGAAGTATTTATCGAATTATTGATGAGTACCTCCAACACAATTGATGGAATTGAGGTCTTAAGGTCAACATCCAAAACCCATCTTATTTCTTGGTCTTGCTTAGGTATCACAATATTTTATTACTTAATTAATCAATCAATCAATCACTACGAATGCATTCATAAAAACTGTAAGTCGTAAATGTCAAATTATTGTGAACAACTTTCTGTTTTAAAATCACTAACACCTTTTTCAGAGGATGAAGAGGCATCTTGGGATGGTGGATTTTGTTCTTTGGCACGCTCACGTTGGCCATTGTTGGTATCCCAGGCAACATACTGGCAGTGCTCGTTTTGAGAAGAAAGTCCTTCAGGAAGAAATCATATTCCCAGTATTTGACAGCATTGGCCGTTTTCGATACCCTGGTATTAATCAACAAGTGTTACTTGAGGTTTACCAAACTTCTGGATGCCTCAACCAAAGACCTGAGAACGAACGACATCATCTGCAAATTGCACAGTTTCTTCGAACATCTCATTTACTTGATGGCGTCCTGGCTTGTCCTCTGCCTTTCGGTCGAGAGGTTCATCGCCATTTGGTTTCCCTTCATTAGGCAGAGGTTCTTCACCCCGAAACGAGCGACGATTGTTGTTGTGATTCTGTTTTTCATCCTCTCTTACACTCAAATATTTCGACTCATTCACTACGGAGCCCAGGATTCGAAGTTCCTGAACTGCATCTCGAGGAAGGATTTCGAATACTTTTACTTGTTCCTCCATGTTTACGTCTATCAACTGGTGCTTCAGTTTGCAGTTCCTTTAATCGTCGTAACTACCTGCAATGCTCTCGTTTTGATCAAGTTGAAAAACCCTTCGACTCGCATGGATTCAAGATCAAACGTCAGTCCAAGAACCACTTTGATGCTGGTCATGATCAGTTTGATACACGTGATCACATTGGCACCTATTCTTCTTTTAACTATCATCATCCATGTTAGTATCAACGTGAATCTGACCACTGCAGAATTCATATTCAACGATGTTGCCAACGTCAAATACATTCTCGAGTTGTTATCGGAAGTCAACTTTTCAGTTAACTTTTATATTTACCTCCTCTCGGCTTATCGCTTCAGAAAGGAGGTGATGATGATGTTGCAGTTCAGAAGCAAAGGTGTTGTCCGAGAGTAGTCACGGAGATGAAGGGAATCCTTGTCCTTGGAAAATTCCAAAATTCATTTTTAAATCAATCGAGGTTTTCGCGACCAAGAATCCCGACATGTTTGCTTAATAATAATATTTATTACGTATTAATTTTCGTTAAGGTTGATTCAGTTAAGAATCAACTTTTGAGTTTACAATACTTTTTGTCGATAAAAGTCCGTTTAAATACAATATTTGTTACGTAATAAAAAAGATGCCATATGATGATGAAGTTGAATAATTCTGTTGTTGATAACATGCTCATTTATAAGCTACTATTTGCTATTATTATTATTATTATTATTATTATTATTATTATTATTATTATTATTATTATTATTATTATTATTATTACTAATAGTTNTCATCATCATCATCATCATCATCATCATCATCATCATCATCATCATCATCATCATCATCATCATCATCATCATCATCATCATCATCATCATCATCATCATCATCATCATCATTATCATTATCATTATTATTATTATTAACAGTCTGCCACGACCAAACTTTCAGTTTCCCATTTGAGTCGAGTGATTCTTAACCTGGCAAACTTTCTCCTTTAGCCTACGGCATTTAGTCGGACAAACGTTGTTATCATTATTATTATGTTGTTAATTATTTTTAATAATTGGCTAAACTTCAAGCCAGTTCTCAGTGCATAGATTTGAAGATTGAAGCTCTGGATACCAAATTACAGCCTAGATGTCTCATAATCCAGGTAAACTTCTCAGTCATTTTAACAAATAGTCATTATTCGTCCTGTAACTGAATATTGTTTGCCACTAAACAATCAATTTATTAATATTTCTATTTGGTCAAGACGGAGCAGACATAATTTTGCAATTAATGACTTCCCGCCTTATTAAGTCTCCAAATAAAAGGAGCGCGTCCATCTCATGCGCATCCATCTGATGAATCTCCCTTTTTTGAGGTATCAAACAGTTCAATGTTAAAATTAGCTAATTGCGCTGTAATCGTCAGTTAAACTTTTGCTGCTGGAGTTACGTATTGTGATTGTGCGCCTTTATGTTGATCATAAAATTGTTTAAAATTTCTATTTTTAAAGTATAAAAACCAGCTTGTAAGAGTATCGAGGTTGTTGAAGTAAGCCTGCTGAAAGTCGAAAGTCAACGTTGAAGTCGAAATAAAGAATTTCGAGTTGATATTATCACACGATACAAAATTGACACAGTTTTAAGATCAGCTTTCTTACGATTTCTACCTGGAATCAAGAGAATTATTGTCGTTAAAAGTTATTAACGAAAACAATTCGATGGAAAAAAGTTTATTTTACATGAAATAATTAATTAGTCAAACTCGGATGATGGGGAACTGCAGTGCACACCACGATGAAGAAAACATCCACTTGGAGCAACACAGGCACTTTTTGAACGAAGCAAATGAAAGTTATTTTCAAGGAGCAGGAGATGGATGCCAAGTATTTCACTTGATCGTCAACTGTTACCTGATGGGCGTTCTCTGCATTGTCGGCATGATTGGAAACACTGTCTCCATGGTGATTCTCAGGCTGGATAGGCAAAACAGAGCGGCCTCCTTCCTCCTGCAAACACTGGCATGCGTCGACAACCTGCTTCTGGTTTTGAGCTTCATTACTCTCACCATCGTCTCGAAAAGTAGAATTTCGTGAGTGTTTAAATTCTCTTTATTTTTTGTTATATTGAGAATCATTCTAATGAGTAATAGTCATTATCGTCACCTTCATTATCACCACCACAATCATCACGTTGTTGATAGAAACTAATGAATTGTTATTTGGAGAGGAGTGAATGAGTTCACTCGAAATGATTGTTCGACATCGTGCAATTCATTGACTTCAAATCAGCCGTTAAGGCCTTTGAACTCTGAGTTTCAATGGAAATGATCTCGTGAGTGACAGGCTGCCTCCAACATGCATTGAAGAACATGAAGAGAAATTCACAAAATGTTTTCCAACAAATCTTCCTAACTGAAATAAAACGCAGTTGAATGAAGCAACGATGTTTTTATGCCACCAACGAAACACCAACCCGGCAATTTATCAGCGCTTTTTCATTTAATTGAAATTCAGGAGTAAATAGTGAATAAAAGTGGATGAGAGTAACAAATTTAAATCATTAACTGATTCGTAATTATTTTACTAGATATTTAATCTTATAAGTTGCTGACCCTGATTCAAGATTCGTTTACATTCTTCATTTAGTTCTTCACATGATAACATTATTTGAATTTATCCACGGATCAATGTGTTAATTGAAACAGCTGATAGTGATTTGTTTGAGTCTGAAAGTTTGATTTGGAAGGAGTAATTACTTCTTAGGATGCTTTTGTGGCTTCCAAATGCAATCGCGCCATGTAATTAAGAGACAGAAAGATGGAACAAAATTACCAGTCTCCGAGATGTCTGATATTTTCATAGAATATTCATTAGATTCTCATTTTTAATCATTAGAATTGGATCTCAGCAGACACCACGCGCAACATCGAAGAAAAACATTTGAAATTTAATGTTCTTCTTATCCACGCTTTCGAACCATTCGCGTGGGCTGATTTATTACCAAAATATTTTGAACATTTCTATTCCTATTTACAACTCATTTATACGGCCATGCGACATTGTAAGAGAATAAGTAGGAAAGACATTTTTCTAAAGTTTATTTTGATCATAATTCATGCTTTTGAGTATTTTATTTCGACTAAGATTAAAAAAATAATCCAATGCATTTATGACTCCATCTTGGTTGGGTGATCAACAATAAATGTCCTCATCAGTTTCAATCGATGTTCATGGCAATCACACAAACGAGAATGTGTTTAAAAATACATATTTAGTGCTGCCACCGACGTCATGCAATACTAAAAATTCATATCTTTCGATCGAAAGTTGGAAGTTGAGTTGGAGTTTGTATCTCGAAGTCATTGTTTGCCAAGCAGCTCATGATCGCTCCATCAGACTCCAGGCATTTTAAGCTTAGAAATTTCAAGTTAGCTAAGGATTATACAAAAATTTAAAGCCAATGTCGAATAAAAATAAACAACTATAAATTTAAATATGATCATGCTTAAAACAGCAGTTATTGTTTTTCTGTTTATTTTGAACCGTTGGAAATTCGTTAAGCCATAAATTTTAAATTTCATTATTTTTCTGAAAATAAAAGCAGCGGAAGCTACAAATAAATGCTCAGAGGTAGCCTATGCTACAAGTAGGACTGTTTTCTTTCCATCTGAACAGTGACATCTGTCGAGACTTCCACAAACAAAGACAAAAATATATTTTGAGGTCCCCACTTGAGAATCTCTCCATTTCTGAATCCTTTGAACGATTTTTTGCTTGTTTTGTTGTCATCGACTTTTTTTGGTTTTCAATCTAATTTTGATTTCAATTTAAAGTAATTTATCTGAAACGCTTAATTGACTTCATTTAATCGTCACTGCAAAGATTAGTTTGTAATTCAAATAAGATACTCTTTACTAATCATGAAGCAGTGTATACACGTTCATGCTCTAATCTAATCATCTGACAATAACTTTATTTTTTTTTTTTGCAAATCATGCCGAAATATTTTAGGAATTCCTGGAACCATGAAAGAGGAAAATTAACCTCTGTGATCCTTCTCTGGAGTTCATTTGAATTAACTTAGATTAACTCTGTTAATTGTTTGACGAGTGTTTTACTTCTGCATATTTCGGTTCATCTAAGAATTTGTTTTTTAAAAGTTTACAAAGAATAAATATTTCCCAAGAAAACACTTAAGTGTTAATCGAGAGTGATCGAACAGTGATTAATGATTGAAGCGGCGATGAAAGAATTTATTTTAAATGTAAACAATCCAAATGTACATTTATTTATGAATTCATAAGGTTGTATTTTTTGGGACATGGGGAGGGATAACGATGACGTTTTGGGGCCTCAAAAATGTACAAAAATAGCACGACGGCATTTCTGAGCATTCACATTCCTAACAAGTGACGTCTTTAAGTTGTTATTGAATTCAATTAATGCGCTCAACGGACTCCTTGAAGGCAGTACGAAAGTATAATTAGTAAACATTTCATTTATGAAAAACAGTCTTTGACCATCCACAACGTACTCAATGGCTACACAATAAAATGATTCCGAACAATGTGTCTTTCGTCAACATATGATGTAATTATGATGTAAATGTAATGGTGTAAAATTCATAATAATATTGTCATATTTCATGATTCCAACAATTATTAATATAAATAAACTTTTATTAAGTTAAATATTCCATCTTATTCCAGAGATAGCAAGCTTGTCATCATCAATTCGCTTGGTTATGTTTCCCAAGCTGCGAGTATTTGGGTAACTGTTCTGCTGGGAATCAACAGGTATTATGCAGTTTGTAAACCATTTCAAGTAGGACAGGTGACGCTCAGGTCTGTTAAATTTCAGGTGAGCAAACTGGAATTTTTTTTTCAAAATGCAGGTGCTAACATCGAATGGTTTTGTATATATTCAGTCATTATAGCTTTCGTAAGGTATAGCTTTAACAGGCTGCCTATGTTAATTGTTTTTCAATAATACATCTTTAACAAATTCTGCAACATATTTGGAATGCTGACCTCGTTTGCGATGATCTTTGTGATCAAGGACTTAATGAAGATACGCTAATTATACCAGTAATGTTTTCAATGAATCCGCTCGACGGATTCGCGATTTTAAGTGCTTAAAATTGTATTTCCACCCGGAGTGCTTATATATTGCGGTTTATCATGGTGCGAACAGATTGGCACATCGTCTCAATAATATCTGAATCCTGCAATAATATCTTATTATATGCTTGTACTAATACATACTATATTCTTCTGAATTACTTTTTCTACCAGAATATTAGAGGCTTGAAACTCGCTTCCCTACGAGGTTAATTCCAAAGCTCGAATGAACGAATCAAAATACTGCTAATCGAAATTGATATTTTTGAATTTCTTGCCAATCTGCCATTGAGCCATTTCATTTTCAATGCTTAAGTCTGCTCCATGTTTTTTCGTCTGTTTTTCTTTTGCCTTTTGTTTGTATTAAATATCAGAAATCTGTGGACTTCTGCCTCAGTTGATTAGTAACTAAGTTAATCAATTATAAGAAAATTGTGGATTTATGAAATCTGTTGATGGCAGGTAATTTAGAATCTGCGCATCAAAAAACCAGAATTTGTTTTTTCTAACGAGATATCTAGAGATATAAGGATATATCTAGAGATTATGCTGAATTACAAATGAGATTACGTAGCTTTTGCATTTGTAATAATTATTATCGTCCTTAATCTTAGATAAATGACAGAATAATACATAAGCATAAATAGAGACAGTCGTTGGACCTTGCTCCTACATGCGCCCATAAAATATGGTGAACTTATTTCACATTTGAAATTCTCATGATCTTCAACTGGGTTTAAAAATGCATGCAAGATTTACTTAACCAAAGTAAATAGAAGGCAGAAATTGTGAAAACTTGTAATAACTGTGAATACGATGCGAGATGAAGCACTGAAATGCAATGAAATGGGAATGTAAAAAAATCCTTGATGTTTACTAAAGACATCTTAAATTTCTATCATCAACATTTCCTTAGTAAATTTCTAAATAATTAAATAATTAATTTATTTTTATGAATGAAATTTTTTTTCCAGATATCAATCGTTCTCCTTCTGTGTGTGGTCTTCAACCTTCCTAGATTTATTCCAGCTTCAACGACATTCAATCAATCCACGGACACGAATGGTTCCAACTTATTAGCAAACATTTCCATGTCTAAACTGGTTCGCAGAGAAATCGTGAACAGCCATAAAATGGCCTACGAGTCTCTGTACACGATCCTCGTCCTCATCTTGCCTCTCGTGCTCCTCTTCTGCCTCAATTTCAAATTGGCACGATGCCTTAGCAAGTTGAAAAGACGACTCATGAACTTCAGGAAGGAATACAGAGGTTCGAACGAAGCAAACATCACCGTAGTCATGGTTGTCGTTGTCATCGTCATGGTCGTGTGTCACACTCCAGACAGAGTCCTGCAGACCCTGAAGTTGCTCCAGTTTTACAGAGACACCGCCCTCACCATGCCCCAAGGTGTGATTGGATTTCCATGCTGTCCGAACGTCTTTAGCACGACTCAATACCTAACAAATCTATTCATTGTTTTCAGTTCTTCTGTCAATTTTTTAATTTACTTTGTGCTCAGAAAACGTTTTAGGAGGATCTTGAAATACAAAGTAACAAAGTTCTTCTTCAAGTCCAAGAGGCCCACCAGGTCTTTTAACACGACGACCATTCGTCCCTACACGGGATATCGCAGGTCCATTGCTCTGTGATTGCATTTTATATTCCATAATAGATGAGCGAATTCTTCACCTAATTCTTGAATCTCGTATCATTTGTCGCTAAAATATTTGAAGTCATATATTTCTTGATGACGTTTACAAGAAAATTATCAAAAACGTTGCGAGTATTTGAAAAAGGTGCTGCCTTGATTAATTATGATATGTTGTAAATCAGGCAACCTTTGCTTAAGAAGTGATTCACAGAGGATAATAAAGATATAAAAATGCTAATTTGATTAGAGAACTTATTTTTAAATTGTATATAATTCAACAAATTTTTTGTGAAAAGGATAAGAATGCCAGAAACAAAGGTCTGCATAAGAAACTACAATTATTCCTTATCTAAAGGTTTGAATAATGACTAACAATAATAACGATAACAATGAATAAATAAAGATCATATGTATATGCGTTAACAGGAATACTAAAAGTAAGCAATTCGAAATATAACTTATAATCATTCTCAGCAATTTAAGTTGAAACAACCGAATAAATCAACCTCAGTGGTGAGAGAATGAATTCACCTTAAGTGGTCGGGTTAAAATTAATTTTAATGGGATTGACAAACTTTTTGGAGTGGAGGCTTCACAACTTTCATGTTCTTTCTCCTACTTTCAGTTATGGATATATCACGAAAGAATATCCAGAAAGATAAAAAGAAGACAATTGTTTTTTGCAAAAGAATACTTGCTCAATAAACTTACTAGAAAACCTCTCAAGTTTACCGGTTTATTTAAATATTATTCAATTCTTAATTATCCTTCCTCGTTATTAAAAGACACTGAAGATTCTTTATTCTTCCTCATGATCATCTTTCATGATCATGGTTCATGATCTAGCAGTTAATTAATTAATCAAGTAATTATTGCAAATTAAAATTATCATTTAGATTGTGATTTAAAATATTTCCAAAGTTCGAAACAATCATCCATCCATCCTTCCATCCACCCATAATGCTAAAATCACGCATTATGCATCTACAATGTTGTGGTTCTAGTGGACTAGTGGACATTCACATGTTAGCACAGCATTCATTCATCAAAGGGTCCATCCAAAATTCAAGTAGATCAACGACATCAGCCACAAGCACCGTTAAAAATAACGTCATTGTTGCTATAGTTGCTTCATTACGCGAATGTACAAGTGTAGTTACGGAGGCCTAAGAAACAAGATCTTTTCGGATAAGGATGCTCTCATCCTGAAATAGCAATAACAACAAAAATTATTACAAGCAGTTATTATTGCAATAACAACACACAACGTAGCACATTATTATGATAAAATTATATAAGACAGTAAGTTTTGCTTTAATCAAATACATGAAGCTGCATCTAACCATGTTCCAGAGGTAATAAAAATTAGAAAACAATGTAACAGGTTAAGAGAAAATAACTTATTAAAAGTTAAAAAAAACATCAAGTATTAGCATCATTTTACCAATCATTGCAAACTTTAATAGTAAGGAAAAATGGAAATGCTGAAAATCCAACACACCTGTTTTGTTTTTGCTGTCGTTCACTTTTAATGTTGACATCTAAAAACCGCTTTCATCAAAAAGTCCATCCGTAGTTCCTGTGGAAATGTAGTCCTTCTTGAGGGTCATTCAGACATCTGGCTGGAGCAGCTCAGTGACCTGGAAATCAGTGTCAACATTTGCAAGGCTTCCTTTTAAGTGTTGATTGGGGTAAATTAGGCAAATTTCTGTTTCTTTTCAACATGTTTCTTTTCTATCATGACATCTGTATTAGTTTACTTTTAAATTAATTTAATCATGGCTGCTTCTCCTAATCGCGTTAGACGTTTTGTTTGGTAATATTTTCGATAAGACCAAGCGACAGTTCGAAAGCAAAATTTAGCGAGTGTGGAGATCATATTTCTCGAGGAAAAATGCTGCATATTCAACGAAGGCTTGAAGATTACCCATTGACATGGTGGTACCAAATTTCACGTCGCTTTCCACTCCTGAGTGAGTGGGCTAAGCATTACTTGGCAGCCCATCAAGTAATGTTGCAAGTGAGCAACGTTTCAGTGCTCCTGGAGATGTACTCTCAGATGACAGAAGTCGATTGTTACCTGAGAGAGCCGAGCAATTCATATTTTTTAAAATAAACATGCCTTTACCTAATTTTAATTATGTACGACTTAAGGTATAATATCTTTTCATAAATATTTAGTTTTTTTAATTAATAAAATACAAATATGAACAATCTCTGAGTTTCTTTGATTTTTTTTTTAATAAACATTTCTAACCACATGGACCGTTAAATCCGGTATCCGGTACATGTCCGGTTCAAATGTTCTTGAAAACAGTTATAAAAATTTAAAAGTTCGAGATAAAAAGTTGGGAAAAAAGTACAGTGACATACCGTGCGATTTATAAGTCTCCGTCTCTAAAACCAAATTTTAGTTTTATTTTTAGTTTTAATTTTTTTATAATCAAAACAAAGACAGGCAAACAGCATTGATTCCAATAAATGTTCACTAATTATTCATTAATTAGTATGTAAATTTAAATTAGGTATAAAAATAAATATTTGATAAAAAAGATTATGTTAATAACAATAACTAAATCTTATTAAACTGACTTTATATTTCGGAAAAGCAAAGGTGTAAATATTACAATATTTGAGCTTTGAAACGAGGCCACAAGCTTGCACATCTACTAAATACTAAAACTAGTTTCTAGACTATGAGATCTTTCGAACCCCGAGATAACACACATATTAATATAACATACTATTATAGTAATGTATGAACAACAATTGAGATAATGACGTCTTTCATCATATTTTATGGACGCTAGTACGAATATCCTTCAACTGTTTTTATATTTTAATGCGAACAAAACATTAACAGTTTGTTCAAAGTTCATATAAAGGAGTAAGTAGAATACCACCCACTGCTTGAACGTTATTTAAAGTTTCAAGTGGCCGATTGAAACCACAACGTTATTTTGGGGGAGGAGGGTCCCACGCTCCATGATCGTTCAATCTGGAATCGGGAGTCTTCAACTTTTGAGTCACTAATAAGCAAGATAAACGTCGTCATCTGATTTCTGGAAAATTATAGGAAAGTTAAGAATGATTGTCGCTCAAAATGAGATCCCTGTTTAAACCGAACAATCAAATCCACTATCGAAACTAACAGAAATTGTTAAAAGATGATTAGCATCAAACGAGAAAATGGCATAATTATCATAACTACAAAAATGTTTCTTTTCCGAGTTCTATTGAAAATGAGATTATGTTTTAGGTGCAAACATGACACCGTTGCTCTCTTAATAAACAAAAAGGCTTGGTATTGTTTTTAATTACGAGAGAGTTTTTACCTTGACTTCAGAATTTCATTATCCTAAAATGGAAGGGAACTTTGGAATTGGCCTTTGTAGTTTGAACAAACGATTTGCATATTTCTCAATCTTTGACTTGAAGCTTCTTCTGAGGACTTTGAGTTCAACTGAGAACATTCGACGAAATGTTGTGCTGCGTCCGTGGAAACGGAATTGAACACCTTTAAATGAATGAAATCGAGCAACTTTTCGTAAAAGAAAACTCTTCGACTATTTATGTAAGTTGTCTTAACTGTCAAGCAATTGTACATTTCTTTGTTGAATAGTAATCATTTTTGACAAAGATAAAACTATTCTTATGCTTGTAAAATAGTCTTAATTAATTAAGTAATTAAAAAAATATTGATGTTATCAATAAAGGTCAGTTTTTATGTGATTTCGGACAATTTTGGGTAATATGAAAATGGATTTCCCAATTAAATATATATTTCTTTCATAATGCGAACATCGTTTTAAATAGGCTGACAGAAAAAGAGCGATTAGGCTGAAAGAACTTTACGAATGATTCCATAACTTATTGATTATTTATAGCTGCTTATTACACAGTTTTATGACTTGCCTCCTTGCTCATCCATCAGTAATCATGTCATCCGAAGAACCCAGAAACAAGACTCAGTGGAAGCCCATAAGAGCATCAGTCCTTGCGAGAAATACCCACAACCCTATCAGGAACATTGTTGATAACATGGTACTGACGCCAAACCCGGAAAAGAAAATGATCGCTCTTTCGATTGGTTATTAATTCAGCTTGATAAGCTTTAGCCAAATTACAAATATTTGACAAGCAAAATTGATTTAAATTTTATTAATATTTACCAAGAAAAATTGAATTATTAATTCGAAATTTTTTTGGTTTTAAAATACGCCAGACTTCTTAATATTTTAAAATTGGCATGAATTTAATTGATTTGGTTTGATATTTTAAAGTAATATGTAAAGCATTAAATTGAACTGAGTCATTGCTAATTATAAAAATATTTTATTTAATTGACGATTTAAACAAATTGAAAGTTTGTGATCAATTTTTTCATTCACCCAGGAGATCCAACCACATTTGGAAATCTTCCTCTCTGTAAGGAAATTCTGGACGCAGTGGATGACTCCATGAGGTCCAGTACAAGGCATGGTTATGCTCCAGCAGTGGGTGAGCAATTCCATTTTTACGTTATTGGAAAATAAAACTGTTTTAAAAAAATAAGTAAGATTCATTTATTAAATAGGAACGTTATTTTGAGAAAGGCAGTTAACACAATGATTAATTTCGAGTAAAAAATAAAAATTTGTTAATTTGGAAATAAAGTTGTCTTTAATTTTTTCAGGATTTTAATTGCAATTTTCGACGTTGTTTTATAAAAACGATAACTTATTGAATGTCCTGCAAATTGTACAAAACAAAAATAAGTAATTAGATTAATTCAATTAAGAAGCTTGAAGGGAAAGATAAATATTTCAGTAAAACAGATTGAGGCAACAGGATTCGGGGGTTTGTTCCCCCTGTCCCCCAAAATGACTTCCCTGACTATAAAGTTAAAAAATGTGTACTCATGCTGAATTGTAGGATATGAAGACGCAAGAGAAGCTGTTGCAAGGCATCTTTCAACTCCTAATTCTCAACTCACATCAAAGGTTAAAAGACAATGAAACGTTGAAAATTATCAGTCCTCTCCGAGACAATTTTAATAAAAACATCAGTACAGAGATGTTTTATAGTTTAAGTATATTAATTATTTGCAGGATGTGATCCTGACATGTGGATGTTCAGGTGCTTTGGACATGGCAATCGCTGTTTTAGCAGGACCTGGTGACAATATTCTCGTCCCTTCTCCTGGTTTTCCACTTTACTCGGTCCTTGCTGGGTCGACATTGGTGGATTGCAAGCATTATAACCTTATTGTAAATTATTACTCAATATTTCCAAAAGTAATTTCGGCTTGATCTTTATTTGATCTTCATACCTTGACATCCAGCCTGAACGTTCTTGGGAAGTTGATTTGAAACATATAGAATCCTTGATCGACAGCAAAACAACTCTAATCGTGGTCAACAATCCATCCAATCCTTGTGGATCAGTATGGAGTGCTGAGCATATAATGGCCATCATAAAATTGGCTGAGAAGTATCACCTGCCCATTGTAGCTGACGAAGTTTATGCAGATTTCGTAAGTTCTCCGAATAAAATATTAAACAGTCTAATTAGCTTTTCTAATCGTCTACCTTTGGTAGGTCTTTGAAAACGAGAAATTTGTCTCCTTTGCTTCATTATCCACACAAGTGCCCATTCTTACTTGCGGAGGACTGACGAAGAAGTAAGAAGCTTTTCAGCCATAAAATTCCTGCAGGTTCTTACATTGATCTATTTCATTTAAGATATCTCGTACCTGGGTGGAGGGTTGGATGGATCCTTATCCATGATCCGTTGAAAGTCTTTGATGTTGAGGTTTCTTAATTGTTCTTTAACGGGTTTCATTATCGGAAAGATTTGATATTTTAGAGCATTTCAATTTCAATTGTATCCACTTTTAAATAAATCCAACTGCGCAGTAAAATTTCAATTTCAAATCACAAGTTGACATTTTCTGTCATGAATTTCTATCCAAGTATTTAAAATATGTGTTTACATAGTAAGTCTTAATATTCACCAATTAAAAGTTATTTCAGTAAATTAGTTTGGTTATAAATTTATTGAAATTCATTAAAATATTCAGGTTCGCAAAGGTCTAAACTCTTTGTCCCAACGGCTCCTAGGACCAAACACTTTCGTTCAAGGTGCTTTAAACGTAATTCTGAACAAAACTCCTGAATGCTATTTTCAAACTTCCATCAGAGTTTGCCAGGTTTTAGAACAATTGCTTATCTAATCAAATTTAATTGCAATGAAAAATAAAAATCAAAATATTTCAACTAGGAAAATGCCAAACTTTGCTACGAAGCACTGAAGAAAATCAAAGGCTTGAATCCAATCATGCCCAGTGGAGCCATGTATATGATGGTATGCACTTTTACCCTTAATATTCCATCCACCTCAGACTTGTTATTACTTTTTACAGGTGGGCATCGATATAAAATATTTCCCATCTTTCAAATCTGATGTTGACTTTACAGAGAGATTAATTACTGAACAATCCGTATTTTGTCTGCCAGCTACAGTCGGTATTTGTGTTTAATTGATTTTTTTTTAATATTTACATTTTAAAATTTGGTGAATTGATATACACCTCAAGTGTTTCACTTGTCCAAACTTCTTCCGTATCGTCCTGACTGTGCCAGAAAGCATAGCGGCAGAGGCTTGTGAAAGAATGGCAGAATTCTGCTCAAGCCACTATAAAGATTTTGAAAAGAACAACAACCTGACATTTTACGATGAGCAAGAATTTACAAATGGTACAAATGGAGACGTTGGGGATATGGAAATATTGAAGAATCCCTCAAAATCGGATATAATCAAAACAAACATCATTCCTGGCAAAAAATGATTCATGATATCATTAGTATCCTTAGCATTTTTATATCGTTATTTAACTTGATTTAAAAGCAAGATGATTTATTTTTTAAACTAACATCAAATTCAAACTAATCATCCGGTAGTTATAGCTGCTTTCGTCAAACATTTTGTCGATTATCATGTTATAAAGTTTGGTTAAATGCTCCTTGTTTACTAACATTTCCATGTTAGACTCTGAAATTCAAATGCGTTTTAACGCTTGGTTGAGTGTAAATGATAAGCAAATCAAAGCATCAATGACGTGCTTACTGATGGGAGACGAAATGCATAACAAACTCTGGAGATGAGCAGAACCGACTATGAAATCATCAAATTTATGCTCAACGTTCGAATTAGCGGGAATGACATTTAGCCTCGCTAGAGCACGGATAAAGGTTAAATTATATATTCTTCCTGCTAAGTAAGAGTTGCCCGTCTCTCGGTTATAAAAAGGACGAGCCTTAATTTAGAATTTAGTTATTTCTATAGAACCTCCGCGTTCGGGCCATGTTGAAGTTATTATAGAATATATTCCAGAGAAAAAAGTCATCCTCAAAAAATGAGAGTCATTTCAGACGGCGGACTTTTGATCTTTGTATCCTGTCTTTTGGTCATAAGACGAGTTTGTCCTCAGAATATTCTCGGAGCCGCCAATGGAACTCTCGGATCGGATCAAGAAAACAATCGCACTAATTCCTCAGTTGAATATCTCGATGGAAAAGCTAACGTAAGTCATGGTGAAGGTTTAGAACGTAAAGTTGAAGCAGGAGCAAATAATGAAGGATACGGTGGAAGCGATGGAAGTCATGCTACTGACTCTGGAGTACACGGAGATGGTCAAGCAAGTGATGGTCATGCCAGCGATGGACATGGTGATGCTAACGAGGGACATGGCAAAGAGGGTCATGAAGAAGGTCATGAATCTCACGGCGGTCACAGATTTCATGTTGCAAAGTTTATTTTCGATTACGTGAAAACTCCATTTATTGTCGGGGTGTGGATTCTCTATGCTGTCTGTGCCAAATTGTGTAAGTATTTGTTATAAATTTAGATTTCAAATTTAGATATTTTTGTTAATTTATTTTTAAAGTACCTACTAATTAATTAAATTTAATTTAACTAATTTATCTGTCATAACATTATTAAACATAATAGAATATTAATTAATTTCAAAATTACAAAAACATGAGCGGCTCTTCAAAGCAAATATTTTGACAGTTTTCCACTGGGAGAAGCATATTTCCAAGATTTTTCCAGAATCCTGCCTTCTCATTATCATCGGAGTTATATTTGGTGTGATTTTGTATCTCGTCGGAGAAAAGATGTACGAAGTCAACACGACCATTTTCTTTCTTGTTCTTCTGCCTCCCATAATTTTAGATGCAGGATATTATATGCCAGCCAGATCTTTTTTTGATCAACTTGGAACTATTCTACTCTACGCTATCCTCGGAACTCTCCTCAACAACCTCTTGCTTGGTTAATGCATGATGAAATCACTGTCATAAATAGTATTGATGCAAATTAAATTACAAGTGAGGTGTTAAATTATACAACAGGGTTTTCTCTCTGGGGCGTTTACAGAGGGGGTGGTTTTAAGAACCTGTCCACTCCTCTTCTCATGCTTCACAGTTTAGTCCTCGGAAGTCTCTTGGCTGCTGTTGATCCTGTTGCTGTGTTGGCTGTGTTCGATTCCATCCAAGTCAACGAAATGCTTTACATAATCGTATTCGGTGAATCTCTGCTAAACGATGGAATATCTGTCGTGAGTAATAATGCTTGGGGACAAGTGAATAATTACCCTCCTCCTATCAGTAAAATCTCTCCAATTCTTCTAAGGTTTTGTATCACCTGTTCGAGGGATTCAGTGAAATAGGCATCGAAAATATACAAGGGATTGACATCATAGCTGGGATAGCTTCTTTCTTTGTCATTGTTTTTGGGGCCACTGGCATAGGCATACTCCTAGGACTTCTTGCAGGATTTATATCTAGGTTCACCAAACATGTCAGGAAGATGGAGCCGTTACTCGTACTGGTCATTGGTTATCTGAGTTTTATCATCGCCGAGATGTTTCATTTGTCAGGAATTATTTCGTAGGTTCCATTGTATTTCCTGCGTAACTATACGACCATGACAAACTTTAGCATATGATTTAATAAATATTCTAGTTGCACCTTCTGTGGGATAACGATGCGAAAATACGTGGAAGCAAATTTTACAGAGAAATCCAACAAGGCCATCCACATAGTTTTAAAAATGTTTGCACAGGCCAGTGAAACTATTGTTTTCATGTACATCGGCATGTCGGCTGTGAGTGATATTCATCAGTGGGACACAGCATTCTGCCTCCTCACACTTGTCTTCTGCTTGATCTTCAGAACAGTTTGTTAGAATATTTTCAAACGTCCTACTTTTATTTATTTGACAAGTGACTTGTTGCTTGTGAGAAATAACAAACTCACTAACTCACTAACTTTAATTTTAGGTTGCATAATCCAGACATACTTTGCAAACATGATAAGAGTTGTCAAGTTGACAAAAATCGACATATTCGTAATGTCCTACGGGGGATTGAGGGGAGCCATTGCATTTGCTCTCGTGCTTCTCTTAGATCCCGAAGCATTTCCTCATCGGAAGATGTTCATTACAAGCACTGTTCTCGTCATTTATTTCACTAACTTAGCCATGGTAATGAATGTTGAGCAAGAATAATAATTACAACGTAATAACTAATGAACTAGCACAAAATATTTCAGGGAAGCACCATCGAGCCTCTGGTTAAGTTTTTGAAAGTCAAACGACAGCAACATCGGAAGCAGACCATGAGTGAAAAGATTGCTTCCAGAGTTAGTTTATTTTTTTTTAAATAGCATTTACTTAACAGTGCTTTGTATTTTTTTACAACTTTAAAGTTTATTGATCACGTCATGGGTGGACTAGAGGACATTTCAGGACAGTCTGGACATCACCAATTGCGTGAGAGGTGGGCATCTATCACTTCTAAAATAATATTTTGATGAATTTATTTTGTTACATAAAAACTGAATGACGGTTTTATTTTGTTGAATCTAGATTTTCCACTTGGAACAACAACTTCTTGAAGCCACTGATAGTCGGAAAGAAGAATCCACAAAAGCAGGGATGGCAGATTTTAAGCGTTTATAACGATATAAATAAGAAAGCTGCCAAGCATCATTTAAGAAGGAGTGAGACTGGGAACAGCATACTTTTTAGGGATATGTCATGTTTGGATCTTAATAGGGCCCAATCTTCTTACAACCTCAATGGATCTGCATTTCCTATTGGTTCTCATGGTCCTGCCCGACATGGAAACTGGTGGTAAGAATAAATGTACCTGTTACTTCAAACCTGCATAAACTATATATGTGGTTGAAAGTTATCACAAAAAAATAGTAAAAATAATAATTTCAAACGATCTTAGGATATTTGAATGTTCTGTTATTAAAAGGGAATCAAACGTTAGCATATCGAGAACACTTCAGCAAGACATAATAGATTCGGAAAAAGACAACGATGGAAGCACTCTCCATCACATCCCAGAAGATATTGCTGGCCCCATTTTGGTTAGCATTTCTTAGAAACTATTTAACCGTCATTTGAAAAATGCTTAATGAAATGTCCATCGTTGTAAAGAAGGTCAAACAAGTTAAATCCGAGGAGAAACATGGCTTCGTGAACGATAGTTACTCTCCGTCCACCGAGGAATCAATCATGTTCGACACCAAGCATCAAGAAAGCTATGACAAAGCCAACGAAACCAAGAACCGCACTGGATTGGGACGAGTGAAGAAAAGTGTCAGCTTTTTGGACTTGGGAGCAATCCCTCAAGGTTGTATAAATTAACTTTTAATCATGTATTTTAAACAAAAGTTATACAACAAAAAATAATGCTCCAAATTCTAAATTAACTTTGTTGATCCAGTAAGCGTCATCTCTGATGGAAATGCCACTAGAAAGGATGATTCGACCGAAGGTGAACTTCCAATTCCCTGGAGAAGCTTGCATGAAGATGAAAACATGGATCCTTTAAGGTCGCCCTCAGCTAGCATGATACCCCCAAATTTCAGGGCGTTCTTGACCAGCGAGGGGTCGACATTTGATCCACCTCCAGCCTACGGCATGAATGGCTATAAGAACCATTCATACCAACATGAAGAACATATATCTGACGATGAAAGGCGCAACATGAATAATAATAATAATAATATTCACCACTTCGTCGATGACGCGTGGTATCTTGATGGTAGCGGTGATGGTGGAAATGTTAGATTCTCAAGAAATCCAAGGAACCGTTCCGAGGAACCCTCCATCAACGACCCTCTTCAATCAATTGTGATCCCCGATGAAAGAGGAAATCAAGAATCGAAAGATTATCGAATGGTACTTGATCCTGCAAACATGAGCACCAAGTTCAACAAGTACTAAATAAATGCAATCTACAGATCATTACGCCGCCAAACTTTAGCACTTAATCTCGAATAAACAATTAAACATCTTTTTATTTATATCAACACTTAGTTCAAGCTTCCGACAATAACCCAATGCCAGACAAACTCAATGGTTTGTCTGCATTTGATTTGATAATGCTAATACATTTATTCACTTAATTATATGCTCGAGTTGGCATCATTGCTTAAAATAATGAGCCAATTATCTCGGGTACTTTTCCAGTTTTAATTATTCCAATAAAAGATGTTTCCGTTCAAGTGGACCTTTCATGAATATTTCCAAAAACTGCTTCAAAAGGATGATTGGACCAATTACTTAAAATGTGACGTTTAATAAGCAAGACAGGCTAGTAAATAAAATGTATGAACGTGTGCAATTGCATTTCTTATTAAAATACCTTTTTGTCAACACATTATCATTGATTAGGGGTCATATGTATTGATAGATTTACTGAGCATCTTACTAAAAATAGATGTTAGTAAGATTTAACCATAGGAGCTGCTTTTAGTTGCTGTTTGAAGGAGAGCAGCTGACTAAAGGGAATCTCCATATTGTCTCTCAATTCAATGCGCCTATAATTTAATCCGCTCAAAATTTTTAGATAATCCTTTTGTAATTAATTAATTGATTAATGTAAATGATTGTTGTAATTTTGAATAGGCTTTGCATCAAATTTCCTCCCATATTCGCGGATCAAAAAATTTTACCTGGTCAAAAATCAGGTGTGAGTAGACAAATAAAGTGTTGTTTCCAATGTAAAAAAATGTTTAAAATAAGTAACGTTTAGAATTTTTATTTACAATCATATATTTATGAAGAAATGTCAACGTATATGAATCAGTTAGATTCATGATATTGTATTCAGTCAGAAAAAACTCAAAAGGTTCAAGCAACTGAAAAAACTTAAGCAATGTAAAACGACGAAACAAACAGTTTCGATCAATTGATGTAGCCAATCATTGGCAAAGTACAAGAATTATTTTGAATGCGTACAATTGAAAGCCAAAAGACGTGTAGCGCAGGAAAAGACTTATGAAGTCTGTATTGCAGATGGCTGCTGCTTTAAAACTAGAAATAAACCCACTGTCTGAATTAACCATGCAACTTGGTCAAGTAGCAATTCGCACAATCATAGAACAAAAGTAAAAATATTTATGGATAGGTCAGATAAGGTGCAAAACAAATTTAAAATGTATTTAGTAGTGGATTAATTTTTGCTAAATCTGTAGACACAATTTAAATGTCCAATATTTAATATTGAGATATTAAACATTAGGTTCATCATGATTCTTTTAATTATGAGAACTTTGTATTTAATCGGGGTGGGGTTCTCTTTAATATATGACGCATATTAGCTAATGCAGTGTTAGAATGAAATGTTTGACTGAAGCAGAGAAGAAAAACGAACAATCGATATTCACGATGCAATAGCTGTAAGCAGCGCCGGATTTACCCAGGTGGAGTTCCGGTGCCTTGTGGTGGTGGAGGCCCACAAACCTCTGCGCCAGTCCTGTTGTCTCCCTAAAGTTTGGTTAGAAGCAAAAATAAAAGGTTCCTTTGGTTGTTGGAGGATCCTAATTGGTGGGGGACCCCTGTGCATTGGCACATCCCGACCATGCCTAAATCCGGGATTGGCTGTAAGGCTGAATCAATTGAGTTATCAGATTTAATTGGAAAACGCACTTAAATAATGCAAGTAAGTAATAGATACTTTGTTATATTCTCAAACTCATTATCAAAGCAAATATAAATTTGATCGATACTGACAAGATGAGCTCCTTCGTTTAACGAAGCTAGTAGCTACATGGCTGGAGCAGAAAATTTTTACTTTCTTAATGTCAGCGACTCCAGCCTTAAGGACTGCCGGAAAATTTTGTGAAAATGTGGATAAAGTTTGTATTTTGTGTGTTTGTATGTTTGAATAAATAAAGTCAATTGACATAAAATCACAATTTATTTAATTTTTAATCAATCGATTAAAAAACATCCTAGCTGTTACAACTTCAACGTGACAACCTCAACGTTGTCCGCCGATAATTTTATAACAAAACAGACAATTTATAGCAAGTTTAAATTAACATTAGATATGACATTATTCTGGAACTTTAGTCTCGATTAGGAGGTCACCGCAAAAAGTGACACTAGTTAATTTTTCATTAATTAATATATTTCTATTAAAATGAAATTGTTTGACGGGCAAATATTCCATTTGTTTTTGATTCCAGGAAAAGGTGAAATATCGGCATGTCAATAATATAAGCCGAGTGACTAATAAATTCGCTGCTTGCTGTATCGCTGCCCTGCTAGAGCTGCTTTCGTGGGTCTCTTCTCTACTGTGTCTCGAGCCTGCGTTTCGGTTTGCATTTGCGTTTTATTCTGACTTGTCGAGAGGGTTCCTGTAAATTCAGTGCAGAAATTTTCTGAGTTCTGCTTCCGTTTTAATAAAATGTCGGATAATGATCCGACAATGATGGCTGCCCAGGCGGCTGCCGTAGTTGATGTGTCTTCCTTTTCCAATTACCTGAGAAGAGTCGTACCGGTACTTTTGGAAGATGTCGACGACACTCCTGAAGCACTCAACAATGCTTTAAAGGACAAATCTTCCGTTGAATGTATGAAAAAATTTTTGAGTGACTCTCAGATTGCAGCATTGTTCATACAGAAAGCATCTTTAAAAGGTAAAAAAAACTATAAAAACTTTTTAATTTGTGTCGTTTTAACCACATTTGATTGGTTCTCAGATGATGGGGAATCTGTGGGAGCTGAAGGAGAGGAAAAAGAGTCATTTGTATACAGCATAACAATTGAGGTCAAGTATACCCATCCTAAGGCAAACAGGTATCAATTTTTTTTTTAAATATGCTATTTGGATCCATTATTAAATTTGCCATTACCAGCATTTGCCATTGCAGATGTTTGAGTAGTAATGACATTACTAATTAGTTTGAATATTTAATTACACATTTATCAAATTTGATAGATTGGTATTGCATTGCAAGTGAACTGTGAGGTATGTTAATTTGAGTAAATTGTTTTATTTAGTGTTGTTGTGATGAAGAAAACTCCAGTTGTTGAAGCAGAAAAGAATTTATCTTCTCAAGTCAGACTGATGACAATAAGTGAAGGTTCTCCTTATGAAACCCTCCATTCCATCATCAGCAATGCAGTGGCTCCATACTTCAAATCGTACATTAGGGCTTCAGGAAAAGCCGACAGGTTTTTATTGGAAGTTTTGGCATGAATGGTAACAATTGTACTGAGAAGAGGAATTTAAAATTTTTCTTGTATCATATTAATAATGCTTTTATATACACTGTCACCAGTTTAAGTAATAAATGATTTGATAACTATCCTCAGAGATGGAGATAAGATGGCTCCATCTGTGGAGAAGAAGATCGAGGAGTTGGAACTTGGACTTCTGCATCTCCAGCAAAACATTGACATACCTGAAATCACTTTAACAGTTCACCCAACAGTTGCTCAAGTCATAAAAAAGTGTGCAGAGGAGGGCAGAAAGCCAAAAGTGTCAGATTTTGGAGACAAGATTGAAGATGCTACCTTCCTCAATGCACTGCACAATTGTGTCAACAGATGGACCAGCGAAATACAGAAGGTCAAATCATGTACTATTTTATAAAATTAGCTTCTGGAGGGAATTAAATTTTTAAGCAATATTAATACTACTTCAATAAATCTTATTATGTAGTGTAAAGTATTTCATTTGATTTGATTTATTTTTGAACACAAAAACATATGAATAACTGTACAGACATAAAATTGTTGGTGTTTATTAAAGCTATTCAGAACTACTAAAACTCAAATTCTAAAAATGTTCATTAGATTTTAAAGTTTATCCAAACCTTTTGTTATAAAATCTCTTATTTAATCATTATTATTTTTTAATCTGCAATAGCAGTGGGTTAATCAAGGTTATCTCAGCAAGTATGTTGGTTACAGGTGACAAAAATAGACAGAGATCCATCATCTGGCACAGCTCTACAGGAGATCAGTTTTTGGCTGAACTTGGAAAGAGCACTTTTAAAGATTCAGGAAAAGAGAGAAAACATTGAAATTGCCCTGACACTGGAGATTTTGAAGGCTGGGAAAAGGTTTCACGCTACTGTCAGCTTTGACAACGACACGGGTCGGTGAATTGGATTTCTTTTGGAGTTATGTTTAAAAATTACCTTCAACGATATTCACTTAGGTTTGAAACAAGCCATGGCGACAGTGAATGATTACAATCCCTTGATGAAGGATTTTCCACTTTCTGATCTATTGTCTGCGACGGAGTTGGACCGCATCAAGATAGCCCTGATAAATATTTTCACGCACCTGAAGAAAATAAGGAACACAAAGTATCCGATCATGAGGTGCTTGCGACTTGTCGAAGCCATCTCTAGAGATCTCAGCTCTCAGATGTTGAAAGTTCTCGGAACAAGAAGATTTATGCACATCATGTTTGATGACTTTGAAAAGGTTAATTTCATCCTCACTTGAGGTTATTGTAATCTTTTTTAAAATGTTTGTTTCATGTTTTTTCTCAAGATTAAGTAATTTATATTAAATATTTATTTCTTGTTTCTTTAAAAGTTGGTGTTATTGTGACTTTAGGTCATGGGATCTTGCTTTGAAATTTTCCAAACCTGGGACGATGAATACGAGAGGCTTCAGAGTCAGTTGAGAGAATTGGTGAAGAAGAAGAAAGAGGAGAACATGAAAATGGTTTGGAGAATCAATCCAACACACAAGAAGCTTCAGAACAGACTGGAACAGATTAGAAAGTAATTCGACTGACAAAATATTTTCATCCCGTTGTTCTTAATATGTAGTGGTTTGAAATCATTTTATTTCTGACATACTAGGTTTAGAAGGCAGCATGAACAGTTGCGACAAGTCATTGTGAGAGTCTTGAGACCAGCTGCCACGACCGTTCAACTGCAACAACAAGCCACTACTGACAATAGCAGTGGTGATGCTCCTAATGTTGATGGAACTGACTTTAATTCGATTGATGTAATTGTTCATTATTGGCATTTTGTTGCAATCAGAGAGATGAATCTCAATAATTCAAATGTTTCAGGAGGTGAACATGGCTTATGATAATGTCAAAGAAGTTGATTGCTTGGATGTCTCAAAAGAGGGAACAGATGCATGGGAAGCTGCCAGCAAGAGGTTCGTAATTTGGCCGATGAATTTGATCAAATTGACTTTCAGTTCATAACTCATTGATTATACAAAGTTCCTTTATTTTTATTTCTTAAGAATTTTAACTTAGACATTTAAGTTTGACTTAAATCTTAAAAGGTACAATGAGAGGATCGATAGAGTTGAGACTCGAATCACGGCTCGTTTGAAGGACCAACTTGCAACTGCCAAGAATGCCCTCGAGATGTTCAGGATCTTCTCGAGGTTCAATGCTTTGTTTGTTCGACCTCACATAAGAGGGGCAATCAGAGAGTATCAGACTCAACTCATACAGAGAGTCAAGGATGACATTGAGTCCTTACATGAGAAGTTCAAGACTGGATACCCCACCAGCAAGTCATGCAGGATGAGCCAGGTTGTTAATAACAGCATTTAGTGTTAATATTAGGAGTATTTTTAACAGCTGAAATGATTTTTGTAGTTTGGTAACATTTGACAGTGTCTTATTCAGTTATTCAAAGCTGGGTTTATTTTTGTGTTTAGGCCAGAGACCTGCCTCCAGTGGCTGGCTCGATCATTTGGGCTCGTCAGATCGAGCGCCAACTGAACACTTACACCCACAGAGTTGAAGATGTCCTTGGAAAAGGATGGGAGAGTCATGTGGATGGACAAAAGTTAAAAGCAGATGGAGACAGCTTTCGTTTGAAGCTTAACACTCAGCCACTCTTTGACGATTGGGTTAATAAGGTGACTATTAGTGACTATTATAGTGACTAAAATCCCTTGATTTTAATTGTGTGGACCAGATTCCATTTTCAATGATTTCAATTTGAATAGGTTTTTTTCAGATAGTAATAGTTACCCACTTCCTTCGTACTACACATGAATATAGTCCCTCATTTGCTAAGTCTACCTTCAAACTCTTTTCCATTCAATGCTATGGTCCAAGATTATATTCTACATTTCTTTGAGTAGTTTTTTTATTTTCCATTTTGTTTAATTTGTACATAAGCCTATTTGTAACATGTTAATGAAGTCTGATATCAGTCTGATAGCGGAAATGTGGGTTTCCTTAAGGCTGACCCTGGAGTTATTTTATTTGGTTTTTTTTGTTGGTTTACTGTTGTGCTTGGTTAATAAATAAAATTGCTAAAAAAAATTAATTCATTGCACTCGACAAACAGGTAACAAACAAGCAGATCCCTGTTTCTGGACGGATTTTCCTCATTGAAAATGTGAGGTCCAAAATTCCAGGCAAGGGAAATGTCCTCCGCTTGAAAGTCAACTTCACTCCCGACATCATTACTCTTTCCAAGGAGGTACAACGTTTGATAAAGAATGCCAACTTTCTTAAAACTAATTTATCTTGTGCTCATTTTTAGGTGCGTAACCTGAAATGGCTCGGGTTCAGGATTCCTCTGAGCATTGTCAACAAAGCACATACAGTCAATCAACTTTACCCATTTGCCATTTCCCTTCATGAGAGTGTTAATTCCTATGAGAAATCATGTGAAAAGGTCTCCTTAATAAACTTGTTCTCTTTCATCTTGAATGTAATTGATTAAATGATTTGTAATTACTTTTTAAATGTTGCAAATAAATTTCTGCAGATTGATGAGAGACCAAACATCTCACTCCTGGTAGCTGGCATGAAAAGAGACATTCAGGTCTTGATAACTGAGGGTGCAGGCTTGGCCTGGGAATCTTACAAGTTGGATCCTTTCGTTCAAAAGATGTCCGAAGTCACTTTCCAGTTCCAAGAGAAAGTCGATGACCTCCTTATCATTGTCGAACAAATTGATCTCGAAGCCAAAGCTTTGGACACTTGTGCCTACAATAATTCCACATTTTTGGAAGTGATGGGCAAGATTCAGAAGCACGTGGATGATTTGAGTCTTAATCAGTATTCCAACTTGCCTCAGTGGGTGACCAAGCTCGACCAAGAGATTGAGTCGAAGCTTGCAGGGCGATTGGAAGCTGGTTTGAAGGCATGGACACAGATGTTGGAAAATGAATCAAAGGAGAGGGAAGGAGTTGATCTAAGCATGGACACTGATGTACCAACCCAGATTGCTCACAAGGCTGGTGGAGAGCCAAAGCTAAAGAAGTTCGTCCATGAATTGCGCATCACAAATCAAGTCATGTACCTCAGTCCGCCTGTGGAGGAGGCTCGTTCGAACATACTGAATGACCTCTACCAATGGGAGGCAATTATTGTTACTATTCCTCGAATCACACATGCCAGATATCAGGTGGGTGTGAATGCTGCATCAGCTTCTGAAACCCACTACAAGAACATGCTTGCAAAGTTGCCATCAGGTCAGGATGCTGTTGTTGGTGCCTATGATGCCATTGAGAAAGTCATCAAGAATGTTGATAATTATGTCCACATTTGGCTTGATTATCAAGCTCTATGGGATTTGCAACCTGATTTCCTGTATGGAAGACTTGAATCTGATATTCCTAAGTGGATGAAGGCTTTGGAAGATATCAAATCCTCTAGGAAGACATTTGACACTTCAGAAACTTCAAAAGATTTTGGACCCATCAAAGTAGATTTTGGAAAGGTTCAATCTAAAGTGAGTCTCAAGTATGATTCTTGGCATAAAGAGGTTTTATCCAAGTTTGGAAATATGCTGGGAAATGAAATGCAAGATTTCTATGGACAAGTTTCCAAGTCTCGAACTGAACTGGAGCAGCAATCAATTGAGACCTCAAACACTTCAGAAGCTGTTGGCTTCATCACTTATGTGCAGTCTCTGAAGAAGAAACTGAAGTCATGGGAGAAACAAGTGGATTCATACAAAGAAGGTCAAAGGATCTTGGAGAGGCAAAGGTTTCAATTTCCCACAACATGGCTTTACAGTGACAACATTGAAGGGGAATGGGGAGCTTTTAGTGACATCTTGAAGAGGAAGGATTCTTCCATTCAAACTCAGGTTGCAAGTCTCCAGATGAAAATTGTTTCTGAAGATAAGATTGTTGAAGGAAAAACCTCTGATCTCCTTAATGAATGGGAGAAAGATAAGCCTGTTGAAGGCAATGTCAAGCCAGATGAAGCACTGAAGGCACTAACAATATTTGAAGGCAAATTCTCCAGACTCAAAGAAGAAAGAGACAATATTTGCAAAGCTAAAGAGGCTCTTGAACTTTCTGAACCAGGCCAAGCTAGTCCAAGCGAGCAGAGAGTGATGGTTGCTGCTGAAGAACTCCAGGATCTCAAAGGAGTCTGGTCAGAGTTGGCTTCCATCTGGCAACAAATTGATGACATGAAAGAGAAACCGTGGCTCTCCATTCAACCGAGAAAGATTAGGCAGTCCCTGGATGCTCTCTTGAGTCAATTGAAAGAATTACCTGCTCGAATGAGGACCTATCCTTCGTATGAGTACATCAAATCGGTCATCACTTCATACACGAAGGTCAACGTGCTCGTAGTCGAGTTGAAGTCTGAGGCAGTTAAAGAACGTCATTGGAAGCAGTTGATGAAGAGACTTCGCGTCAACTGGGTCCTTTCCGAACTCACTCTTGGGCATGTTTGGGAGGCCGATCTGGCAAAGAATGAAGCCATCATTAAGGAAGTTCTTTTGGTTGCACAGGGTGAAATGGCCCTTGAGGAATTCTTGAAACAAGTCAGTGAAGTTTGGAAGACTTATGAATTGGAGTTGATCAACTACCAGAACAAATGCAGACTCATCAGAGGCTGGGATGATCTTTTCACAAAAGTGAAGGAGCACATCAACAGTGTGGCTGCAATGAAGTTGTCACCTTATTACAAGGAATTTGAAGAAGATGCTCTTTCATGGGAGGACAAGTTGAACCGAATCAATGCCTTGTTTGATGTTTGGATTGATGTTCAGAGGAGATGGGTGTATTTGGAAGGAATCTTCACTGGATCAGCTGACATCAAACATCTTCTACCTGTGGAAACGTCAAGATTCCAAAGCGTCTGCACGGAATTCCTTGGGTTGATGAAGAAAGTTGCCAAATCTCCTCTGGTCATGGATGTCCTGAATATAACCAATGTCCAGAGGCAGCTTGAGAGATTGGCTGATCTTTTGAGCAAGATTCAAAAGGCTCTTGGAGAATACCTAGAGAGAGAAAGATCATCGTTCCCTCGTTTCTACTTTGTTGGAGATGAAGATTTGTTAGAGATTATTGGGAACAGCAAGAATGTTGGTCGTCTACAAAAGCATTTCAAGAAAATGTTTGCTGGTGTTTATGCTATAATTCTCGATGAGGAGCAAACCACAATCACTGGCATCTCCTCCAAAGAAGGAGAGGAGGTGAAATTCTTCAATCCCATTGTCCTAAAAGATCGCAAAATTAATGAATGGTTGACGATGGTGGAGCAGGAGATGAGAATGTCACTTGCTAGACTCTTAGCACAAGCAGTTCTTGATATGAATGATTTTAGGTCAAAGACAATTGATCAGCAAAAATACCTTCAGTGGGCCGATAAATATCAGGCCCAGCTGGTAGTGCTTGCAGCTCAGATCTCCTGGTCAGAAAGTGTGGAGAAAGCTCTTCAAACCATAGAGCAGAAGGCACCTGGTCATGAAACTGCCACTCAGGATGTTTTGGATATCATGGAGGCCACTCTCAATGTGTTGGCTGACTCTGTACTCCATGAACAACCACCTGTTAGGAGGAAGAAACTTGAACATTTGATCACAGAATTGGTTCACCAGAGAGATGTTACAAGACTTATTGTGAAGAACAAAGTTTCAAACCCACAGTCATTCGAATGGTTGTCTCAGATGAGGTTCTACTTTGATCCAAAGAACAATGATGTGCTGCAGCAACTCAGCATCCATATGGCAAATGCAAAGTTCAACTATGGATTTGAATATCTTGGAGTTCAGGAGAAACTTGTCCAGACTCCTCTGACCGACCGTTGCTATTTGACCATGACTCAAGCTCTCGAAGCAAGACTCGGGGGATCTCCTTTTGGGCCTGCCGGTACTGGAAAAACTGAATCAGTGAAAGCTCTTGGCAATCAACTCGGAAGATTTGTGCTGGTTTTCAATTGTGATGAAACCTTTGATTTCCAGGCCATGGGTCGTATATTTGTGGGGCTTTGTCAAGTGGGGGCATGGGGATGTTTTGATGAGTTCAATCGTCTTGAGGAGAGAATGTTGTCTGCCGTGTCTCAGCAGATACAGACAATCCAGGAGGCTCTCAAAGCCAATGCAGAGAAAGGAGGTGATTAGTTTTTTACTTTTCAATTATTTCACATTTATATTTTAATCTCTTGTCATCTTAAACAGCTACTCAAATCCAAGTTGAGTTGGTTGGGAAGCAAGTGAGGGTCAACTCTGACATGGCCATCTTCATCACCATGAACCCAGGATATGCTGGCAGGTCCAACTTGCCCGATAATCTTAAGAAACTCTTTAGGAGCCTCGCCATGACCATGCCAGACAGGCAGCTCATTGCTCAGGTCATGCTTTATTCACAGGGATTCAGGACTGCTGAGAAGCTTGCAGAGAAAATTGTTCCATTCTTCAAGTGAGTTTAAAAAGTTGTAAATAATCATTTTGTGGTTAGATATACTCCAATGCTCCATTTACTAGCAAGTTATTAACAATGGCGACATATCGCTCGGAATCATTGTCATCACATGACCTGATTTTTGTTGCCTTTCTAAGGTTGTGCTTCGAGCAGTTATCTCCTCAGTCCCATTATGACTTTGGTCTGAGAGCCTTGAAAAGTGTCTTGGTTAGTGCTGGAAATGTCAAGAGAGACAGAATACAATCCATCAAGCAAGGAATGTTAGACAGAGAAGAGCCAGTTGATGAGGCCTTGATCGCTGAGCAGTTACCAGAACAGGAGGTTTGTTTATTTAATTTGATATATGTATAAATATATATATATATATTTATTTATTTTGTTTTATTATATTACCATGAAAACCTTAAAATTAGTTTAAAATTATTAGTTAAATTATTTAAACTGAATTTTGGCTTCTAACAGATCTTGATCCAAAGCATTATGGAGACAATGGTGCCTAAACTTGTTGCAGAAGACATCCCACTTCTGTACAGTTTGCTGTCTGATGTCTTCCCTGGTGTGCAATATCAGCCTGCTGAAATGTCAAGATTGAGGGAAGAAATCAAAAAAGTCTGCAATGAAATGTACCTCGTGCATGGTGAAAGTGAACATGGAGGACTTTGGATGGAAAAGGTACTTGAGACAGACTTAGCTCATGGAGTAATTTTTATACTAATTTTGGTTATTGCTCACCAAACAAATTGAATCATCATGACAGGTTCTTCAGCTGTACCAGATAACAAACATCCATCATGGTCTTATGATGGTGGGACCCAGTGGAAGTGGTAAAAGTACTGCTTGGAAGGTGCTCTTAAAGGCCCTGGAAAGAATGGAAGGAGTTGAAGGCGTTGCTCACGTCATTGATCCTAAGGTGAGCAGGGAGTAATCATGTTCTCAGGATCATACTATTTAGTTTTGTAAGTTTGGTCATGATATTGCTTTCCTATGCAGTCGATATCTAAAGATGCTCTCTATGGAAGCATGGATCAGAACACAAGAGAATGGACAGATGGTCTCTTCACTCACGTGCTGAGAAAGTAAGCCACTCATTTGTCCCTAGTTTAAGTGCTATAACCCTCATGCATGATGTATACTTTGACTCACCCGATGAAAGTTTAAATCTGGTCATTTTCTTATTCAAGGATCATCGACAATGTGAGAGGAGAGATTGGAAAGAGGCAGTGGATCATCTTTGATGGAGATGTAGATCCAGAGTGGGTTGAAAATCTCAATTCTGTCCTCGATGACAACAAACTGCTCACTCTTCCTAATGGAGAACGTCTTGGAATACCTCCTAACGTCAGTTCTCCATCAGTTGCACATCCTTTTAATGCAATTTTCGACTAATAATTACTGACTTAACAACATTTGCATTGACAGGTGAGGATTATGTTTGAGGTGCAGGACCTTCGTTATGCAACCCTGGCCACAGTCAGTCGTTGCGGTATGGTCTGGTTCAGCGAGGACGTGCTGACAATGGACATGGTGTTTGAAAATTATCTTCTCAGGCTTAAGAGTGTTCCTCTGGATGAAGGTGAGGAAGATGCCCTGCAGAAGAACAGGGCTGGAGGTCAAAACAAGGGTCAAGAAGATGAAGTCTCTCCTTCGCTATTGGTCGGCTATTTTATTTTACTTGCAATCAGTGAGACTTTGACAATTGATCTGCATTTTATCATGTGATGCGGTTGGGTTTTGTTACAGTGTCTAATTAATTCAGACTTGTGTGATTGTACAAAATACATTTGACTTTACAACAGATACAACGTGAATGTGTGTCAGTTCTTCAGCCATTTTTCCAAACCAATGGACTGGTCAGCAAATGCCTTGATTATGGTCAGACATTGGAACATATCATGGACTACACCAGGTTTGCACTATTACATTTTCTTGAAAACCTTAGAATATAAATTTTTAATGCTAATATAATAATAATAACATACATGTTGAGATTATTTATTTTTTAAGACTAAGGTCTCTTGGGACTTTGTTCTGTATGCTGAATCAAGTGGTGAGAAATTTGGTGTCATACAATCACACCCATCCGGACTTCCCAATACAAGTTTGAAATTGTGTGACTTTGAAAATGATTCAGGACTTCTTTTAAATCTTTTTGTGTTTCCTAAAAATAGCATGAGCAGTTGGAAAAATACACTTCCAAGGCACTCATTTATTCTCTGTTGTGGTCAATTGCTGGTGATGGAAAGCTTAAGGTTCGTCAGGATCTTGGTGAGTTCATCAGGGGAGTGACCACCGTTCCGTTGCCATCTGGAAACAGTCCCATAATTGATTTTGAGGTAATTTTGAAACTTATTGTTTTCTTCAATGCTATTTATTAGTTTGTCTCATAACAAAGGATGTCGATATTTTAGGTGACACTGCAAGGAGAATGGGTGCCATGGACAAACAAGGTACCTCAGGTGGAAGTTGACCATCACAAGGTGGCAGCACCCGATGTGGTCATCCCAACGATTGATACCGTTCGTCACGAAGCACTCCTCAGCGCTTGGCTGTACGAGCACAAACCCATGGTACTCTGCGGTCCTCCAGGTTCGGGCAAGACCATGACTTTGTTCAGTGCACTCAGGGCTCTACCCGAATTAGAGGTAAGGAGAACGTGATACATATTTTTAATCTTGAAGCATCATCAATTAAAAAGCACAAATGATTATTTCAAACTTGATTGATTCCACAGGTGGTTGGTCTGAACTTCTCGAGTGCAACGACTCCTGAACTCATGTTGAAGACTTTTGACCACTATTGTGAGTATCGAAAGACACCAAATGGACTTGTTCTCTCCCCCTTGCAATTGAACAAGTGGCTTGTTCTTTTCTGTGATGAAATCAATCTGCCCGACATGGATAAATATGGTCAGTTTCGCTCAGCTAAAGGCTTACAATTTCTTTAGGTGTTGCTTGCATTTAGATGATCGAGTATTTTGGTCAAATGACCATGCTTCTAAACCTTTATAACGTACATGATGTCTTGGATGCTCACAGGAACACAGAGAATTATCTCATTCCTTCGTCAGATGGTGGAGCATGGTGGATTTTACAGGACTTCAGATCAAACCTGGGTCAAATTTGAGAGAATCCAATTTGTTGGGGCTTGCAATCCTCCTACCGATCCGGGCAGAAAACCGCTTTCTCATCGATTCCTGCGTCACGTGCCAGTGGTTTACGTCGATTATCCAGGACAGGTGTCCCTCTGCCAGATTTACGGAACCTTCAACAGAGCTATGTTGAAGATAATACCTTCTCTGAAGCCTTATGCTGAACCTCTGACCAATGCAATGGTAGAACTGTACCTCCTCTCCCAGGTTGGTGACTGAGTGCCTGTTTGCGATGGAAGCATCTCAGGACTTCTTCTTTTCCCGAAGATAACCGAATTTTGCTTCACAGAGCCGTTTCACCCACGACATGCAACCGCACTACATTTACAGTCCCCGTGAGATGACGAGATGGGTGAGAGGAATATGCGAAGCTCTGAGACCTCTCGAAACACTTTCTGTCGAAGGACTCGTCAGAATGTGGGCTCACGAGGCCCTTAGGCTTTTCCAGGACAGGTTGTGTTAATGAAATCGTGACTAATAAGTAAAATTGTGCACTTAAACTAATTAATAATCATGCTTATAAATGCTGTTTAATTCAGACTGGTGAATGATGAAGAGAGGCATTGGACCAATGAGCACATTGATTCGATCGCCCTGAAGCACTTCCCCAACATCAACCGAAACGAGGCTCTCAAGAGACCAATTCTGTATAGCAACTGGTTGTCCAAGGACTACATGCCTGTTGAGCAGGAGGATTTGAGGGAACATGTCAAAGCCAGATTGAAGGTTTGCAACAAACCTCTTATTTGTCTTGAGTTTTGAAAACCATTCAATAAAGGGCTAATGAGAATATATTTAATGTAATCATTTTGACGTGTAATTGGGAAAAGGTGTTCTATGAAGAAGAACTGGACGTTCCCCTCGTGTTGTTCGACGAGGTCTTGGATCATGTCCTGCGTATCGACAGAATCTTCAGACAACCTCAAGGTACATTAGTTACTTACTTATATTACTTCAAACAAACATTTAAGACATCAACTCATTATCATTAGTAGATTATGACCTACTTTGTTGTTTGAAATCATTTTAAAATGTTTAGAATTAGTGTAAATATAGGTTAGGAAATTATCTGATCTGATGATCTCTAATCTAACAGGGCACTTGCTGCTCATTGGAGTCAGTGGCTCTGGCAAGACAACTCTGTCTCGTTTTGTTGCATGGATGAATGGACTGAGCATCTTCCAAGTGAAGGTGCACAACAAATACACTGCAGAAGATTTTGATGAAGATTTGAGATCAGTGCTCAGGAGATCAGGATGCAGGGTATAACTGAGGATGAAGTTTTCTAGTCTAGGAATTGCATGTATTATACAAATGTTTTGTTTGTTATTTTAGGGTGAAAAGATTTGCTTCATTATGGACGAGTCAAACGTACTCGATTCAAGTTTCTTAGAAAGAATGAACACTCTCCTTGCAAATGGTGAAGTGCCTGGATTGTTTGAGGGTGATGAGATGACAACATTGATGACTCAGTGCAAGGATGGTGCTCAGAAGGAAGGACTAATGATTGACACGCAGGAGGAACTTTACAAGTGGTTCACCCAACAGGTTGGAATTGATGACATAACTTGAAGATGTAACATTGAAATGCCTTCAAATGAAGTTGAACAAATGTTTTGATCTCTTCAGGTGATGTACAATCTCCATGTTGTCTTCACCATGAACCCCTCTTCTGAGGGCCTCAAGGATAGAGCCTCAACCTCCCCTGCCCTCTTTAACAGGTTCAGTTTTTTGTTTGCTTTTAAAGCACCTTCCTTGCCACCACATGCTTGTGAAAAATTTAAATTTGTGATTGCAAATTGTTTACATCTGTGGTTGTTGTTGCATTGAAAAGGTGTGTACTCAACTGGTTTGGAGACTGGAGCAACACTGCATACTATCAAGTTGGAAAGGAATTTACTTCCAAGATAGATCTTGAGAAGCCAAATGTAAATTATTATTTATTTAACAGTAATCAAAAAATTCAAATTGCTGACAGATTTTTGTCATTATAGTATGTCACTCCTCAAAATCTTACTTCGCTGCCTGAGAATATTCCACCACCGACCACCCACAGAGATGCTGTCATATCGACGATGGTGTTTGTTCACCAAACCCTGCACCAAGCCAACTCAAGGGTTGCAAAGAGAGGTGGAAGAACCATGGCCATCACTCCTCGTCACTATCTCGATTTCATCAATCACTATGTGAGTTCTGTAAACTTCTGTTTGCTTTGAAACAATTAACTGGAGCATTTATTATTATTTTTACTCATGCCTGACATGTTGACAAACAGGTAAAGTTGTACAATGAGAAGAGATCAGACCTTGAAGAACAGCAGCTCCATCTCAATATTGGGTTGCAGAAGATCAGAGAAACTGTTGAGCAAGTTGAAGAACTTCAAAGAAGTCTTTCAATCAAGAGAAATGAACTCGAGGAAAAGAATAACTTGGCCAATGCTAAATTGAAGCAGATGGTTGGTGTTGTTGCTTACATTTTTATATTCTTGTTTTAAAAACCAATGCGCTCAGGTCAAAGACCAGCAAGAAGCAGAGAGAAAGAAACAGGCATCAATGGAGATTCAGCAGGCCTTAGAGGAACAAACCAAAGTCATTCAAGAGAAGAAGGCCAGTGTAATGAGTGATCTCTCAAAGGTTGAGCCTGCTGTCCTTGATGCTCAGCAAGGTCTGTGATTAATTTTGAGCTTAGATGACAGAGGTGTCATTACCAATGTCTTAGTGTTGTTGTTGCCATTGTAACAGCTGTTAAGGGAATCAAAAAGCAAAATCTTGTTGAGGTGAGGTCCCTCCCCAGTCCTCCCCCTGCTGTGAAACTTGCCTTGGAGGGAATCTGCACTCTCCTTGGAGAGAAGGACACGGATTGGAAGTCCATGAGACAAGTCATCATGAGGGACAATTTCATCAGTACCATCATCAATTTCAATACTGAGGACATTACGTGAGTTATCTCACATTTTTGAACTTCAAGAATATGTGACCAAAAATGAAACTGAAAATTTATCTTAATTTATCAGGGAAGATATCCGTCAAAAGATGGCCAAGTACATCAACAACCCAGACTATTCCTTTGAGAAGATAAACAGAGCATCGATCGCCTGTGGTCCCATGGTGAAGTGGACTATAGCTCAGATAATGTACTCAGAGATGCTTAGCAAGGTGGAACCTCTGAAGAAGGAACTCACTGACTTGGAGAATGAAGCTGGTGAAAATAGAAAAAAGAATGAAGAAATGCAGACTCTTGTCACTCAATTGGAGAAGAGCATTGCTAAGTACAAAGAAGAATATGCATTGCTCATTAGCCAAGCTCAAGCCATCAAAGCCGATCTGGCCTCGGTCGAAACCAAAGTAAGCCCCGCTGCAATTTGCCGGACGAACGGTTTATTTGTTCGAGTTGTGTTATGACAACGTAATTTATTTTTGTGCAGGTCGGTAGGAGTGTGGCTCTGTTGAACAGCTTGACAGGAGAACGGGCCAGATGGGAGCAAGGAAGTGAATCGTTTAAGAATCAGATGTCGACCATCATTGGCGATGTCCTCGTCATGTCTGCCTTCATGGCTTATGCTGGTTAGTCCATCAGTCTGGTAGAAGTTGCTAAAAATTGATATTTTGTGTTTGATTTGAGAATCTTTGTTTTCATTAAAGGTTACTATGACCAACACATGAGACAGAATCTCTTCCTCACCTGGTGTCACCACATGCAGGATATCAACATTCAATTCAAGCCAGATATTGCTCGCATTGAGGTTGTACTTTGTTTCATAGCTATTGGCAACATCATTCTCAATACAATCTCAAGAATCTATCATGACTTGGTTCGAATTGTCTTTTAGTATCTCTCGAATGCTGACGACAGACTCAAATGGCAGGCCTGCAGCTTGCCATCCGATGACCTGTGCACAGAAAACGCAATAATGCTCAACAGGTTCAACAGATATCCTCTCATCATTGATCCTTCTGGTCAGGCAACTGAATTCATTCTCAACTTTTACAAAGAAAAGAAAATAACCAAGACCAGGTTGGCAGAGTTCAACATGTTTCAAAGTGTATTATTATGCAATTTTGGTAATTTTTTTATCAGGCCTTTACATTTTGTTTTAGTGAAGAATTTATTGTACAAAAATGTGCTGTAATTTCAGCTTCTTGGATGATTCGTTCCGTAAAAATCTTGAGAGTGCTTTACGTTTCGGAAACCCGCTGCTCGTACAGGATGTGGAAAGCTATGACCCTGTTTTGAACCCGGTCTTGAACAGAGAACTTAGAAGGACTGGTGGTAGGGTGCTGATCACCTTGGGAGACCAAGATATAGATCTCTCACCATCATTCACCATCTTCTTATCCACAAGAGATCCAACTGTACGTTGATTAATGAGTTTTCCTGCTTCTTTAGATTTTGAGTAATGCTTGTAGTGACTCAATCTGCTAATTTCATGTTCTAGGTCGAGTTTCCACCCGACTTGTGTTCCCGTGTGACGTTCGTCAACTTCACTGTCACCAGAAGCAGCCTGCAGAGCCAATGTCTGAACCAGGTCCTCAAGGCAGAACGTCCAGACGTGGATTCTAAGAGATCTGACTTGCTAAAATTACAAGGTACACTTGCTCATCGATTTGTTTAGTGTTGAATCCCATTTTTTTTTCTGGAGTACTTTTAAGCACCAATACATTGGACAGTGGAAGAAAATGTGACAGTCTAATGTTTCAATGTACTAAATTCTTTGTTAAATTCACTTCATTAGGAGAGTTCCTGCTTCGTCTGCGCCACTTGGAGAAATCCCTGCTGACCTCGTTGAATGAGGCTAAGGGTCGCATTCTCGATGATGACAGCATCATCACCAACTTGGAAATGTTGAAGAAAGAGGCACAAGAAATTGCCAAGAGAGTTGAAGAAACTGATGCCACGATAGCAGAGGTGGAAAGCACTTCGCACCAGTACAGCGCACTGGCTCAGTCCTGCAGCAGCATTTACTTCACACTGGAATCCTTGAATCAAGTGGGTCTTTTAATGAGATCTTCGGTCCCATTCCATCGGTGGAAATTATTCTAAAAATTATTTTTATTCTGCTATTAGGTCCACTTCCTTTACCAATACTCCTTGCAATTTTTCCTGGACATCTTCAGCTGCGTCTTATCCAGTAAGTCTCTTCAAGGAATCAGCAACTACACCACAAGACTGGACATAATCACCAAGGAACTATTTGAGGTTGGACAACTATTACCAATAAGATGTTGCTATTGAATTTCATAGATGATCATAACCTGCTTGATTCTTTAGGTGACCTTTAACAGAGTTTCTAAGGGAATGTTGCACCAGGACAGGATAACTTTGGCTGTCCTCCTTGCAAGAATTTATCTCAAGTTGTCACCTAGGTTGGTATATATATATATATGTATGTATTTATCTTTTGACAAAGATAATCTTGGATTAATATACATATAAATTAATTATCTACATAGTCAATGATAGGAATCATGTATTAGTATTTATATCTGATGATCTAACTTTATTATAAAATGCAAGAATGCAACCCTATTAATTATAATTATCGTTTAAAGTGCTCCAAATTACTTTATGATATGCAATACTTGGTGGAAAAAACTTATATGAATTCTTTAAGTACTTGACGCATTTGCTTTTTACATTGCACGTGTAAATGTGTCTCATTTTCTAGCGAACCTCAGTATGATGCCGAGTTCCAGCATTTGATGAGAGGACAGGAAGGTCTTTTGAAGGAGAATCTGCCAAGCATCGGTTGGTTGAAACCGAGTCAGTTGCAGGCCATGGTCAGACTGGAGAAGCTGCCGAAGTTCAAATCCGTCAGACAGAATGTCCAGAGCAACGAGGTACGTGATACGTCCGGTGACTCGAAGTCGGCATTGGCTAACACCATCTGACGTTTCATTCTGCAGCAAGAGATTCGCCAGTGGCTAGAGATTGTTGCTGCCGAGCAAGACGTGCCTGTCGTGTGGGAGGAAGACAAGCCTCTCGGTAAGAGACCGAGCACGCCTTCGCTTGAATTTCGTTTATTTGGGAGTTCACGACCGAGATTCTTTATTCCGTTCAGGGCCGATCGGAGCTGCAATTTACAAAATGCTGATTGTCCAAGCATTCAGACCAGACAGATTACTTGCTGCTACAGTGCAATTTGTCAATGTGGTCCTTGATTCTTCATTTTTGACCACTGCTGAGAAGGAATTGGATCTTGGCTATGTGGTGGAGAATGAGGTGAATACTGTTAAATCTTTAGATCCTCATACCTAGTGAGGATGATGATGATGATTGATGATGATGATGATGATGATGATGATGAAATGCTTCCACAGGTCAAGGCAAATGTTCCCATTCTCATGTGTGCAGTTCCAGGATATGATGCAAGTGGCAGAGTTGATGATCTTGCAGCTGAGCAGAACAAACAAATCACAGCCATTGCCATAGGTTTGAAAGATTAAAGCATTGAACAATTATTTGCTGATTGGATGTCATAAGTTATTCTAGTCACATATCTTATTTTCTTATGAGGCCATGTCTGCCTTTCAGGATCTGCTGAGGGTTTCAGCCAAGCAGAGAAAGTTATCAATTCAGCAACAAAGAATGGAAAGTGGGTGATGTTGAAGAATGTGCACCTGGCCCCTCAGTGGCTCGTCCAACTTGAGAAGAAACTTCACAGCCTCACTCCCAATCCAGGTTTCAGGCTCTTCCTCACCATGGAAATTAATCCCAAGGTGTGAACTCATTTCATATTCATTTGTCAACTTTTGTAGATGGCTATAAATGATTGGTGATAACATCTGGTTAATACTTTGCAGCTTCCTGTGAATCTTTTGAGGGCTGGTCGCACCTTTGTATTTGAACCTCCACCAGGTGTGAGGGCCAATTTGCTGAGGACTTTAAGCACCATCCTGCTGCCAGAATGACCAAGGTTTGAATCGATATTTTATTCTTATTTTGCACAAGATTTGTGTGCTGAGTTGCTTATTATCAGCTCCTTATGAAAGATCGCGTTTGTACTTCTTGCTTGCCTGGTTCCATGCTGTCGTCCAAGAAAGGCTGAGCTACGTGCCGCTCGGATGGTCAAAGAGATATGAATTTAATGAATCCGACATGAAGTGTGCCTGTGACACGATCGACATCTGGATTGACTCTGTTTCTAAGGTGCAGTGGCTTACACTTCTTACATATTTTAGAAACTTTCAGTAGGATGTTTTCGATGTTTGTAGTATTAATAGAAATGCATTAAACAGATTTTGATGTTGCAATTGAAATGACAGGGTCGCACCAATATTCCACCTGAGAAGGTACCATGGGATGCTTTCAGAACCCTTATGTCACAGTGCATCTATGGGGGAAAGATTGACAACCAGTTTGATCAGGTGTGTTTTCTGCCTTTCAACATTTTTTTTTTAATAATATAGCTGGAAGGTAGTAGTGAAATATTTGCATTTGTGATTATTGTTGTATTCTTATTCTTATAAATTCTTATAAGACTATCTTTTGGCCGTAATTTTGAGGATCATTGGTATTTGTTCCAGCGTCTGATGACAGCTTTCGTCAACAAATTGTTCACTGAGAAGAGCTTCGACTCAAAGTTTGTGCTGGTTGCTGGCGTCGACGGTGTCAAAGAGAAAAACATTTACATGCCAGATGGTGTCAAGTGAGTCACCAAAACATGATGAGCAATCATTTATTTTATTAATGTATTCATTTACAATCCTCAGGAGGGAGGATTTCTTGAGTTTCATTGAGACCCTTGGTGACCAGCAGACACCCTCGTGGTTGGGACTGCCCAACAATGCTGAAAAAGTTCTTCTCACCAGTCTTGGTTGGTAAAATGTAGTCCTTACTAATTCTAACAGCATTACTTTCATTGAGGGACATTGAGTCATTTTTCCATTTTATTGGCTTTCCATGTATCTTAACCAAGAAATCATTTCATTATAAACTTCACCTGCATACATCTGGTTGCCTTAAACTATCAGGAGTAGAGATGGTAAACAAGATGCTGAAGATGCAGTTGTTGGAGGATGATGATGAACTTGCATATGCTCCAGTCAGTGACTCAAACAAGGAGAACAAGGACGTCGACGGAAGACCCGCTTGGATGAGGACACTCAGCAATTCTTTACACACTTGGTCTCAAATGCTTCCAAAGGTAAGCTGTTGGTGCTTATATTCAATTCCTAAGATGATCTTGTCTACATTTAAATGATTAATCAACCATTAATTATAATTTGCATCTCTTTCCTCAAGATGGTGAGTTTTTAGATGTGGTTTGTTCAGGGACAATAAGTTGCACTCATTGAATTAGAAGTTATTGCTTTTTATTAGTCCTGGTGGTGGAATTATCTTTTCATCTTATTCCTTCTCATGCACTATGTGCACTATGTATTATAGATTGGTATTGAAGCAATCCATTCGAAATAACAAACACATTGTGTATATTCCATGGCAGAACATTGCAGCAATGAAGAGAACCACTGACAACATTAAGGATCCACTCTTTAGATTCTTTGAAAGAGAAGTCAATGCTGGCATAAAATTGCTGGCAGATGTCAGGAGGGACATGGCTGATGCCACCCAGATTTGCTTAGGAGAGAAGAAACCAACCAATCACCATAGAGCTCTCATTGCTGATCTTGCAAAAGGTTATTACATAATATTTGATTCTACATAACCGGTGACTGCTAGTAATTTCATAATGATTCTAAGGAGAACATTAAGTTCATTTCATTAATTTGCAATTAAACATTTATTTCCCTTTTGTCAATTCTTTAATCTAATGTTGAATTAATGCATGAATCCTAGGAATTATTCCAAAGACCTGGCAAAGATACACAATTCCAGCAGGCATAACGGTCATTCAATGGATCACCGACTTCAGTGACAGAGTAAAGCAGTTGTTTGCCATTTCAGAGGCATCAACACAATCTGGTCCAAGTGCACTAAAGGTCTGATAAAGAAAATATTGAGTTGATCAATATTTAAGTAGCTACTGTGTTTTACCTAATGTGTTACAAATATATATCCTTAGAACATGAATCTGTGGCTGGGAGGACTCTTCATACCGGAGGCTTGCATTACTGCAACGAGACAGTATGTTGCACAGGCCAATAGCTGGTCCTTGGAAGAGCTGAGTCTCCAGGTGAGATAATCAACATACTCGTGCACGTGCCAACCTGCCAGATTAGACCCCTTATCACTGTGCAGATTACATGATTACATATATGCAAGCTACTCTTGCAGTCATTAATGTCATGTCATTTAGGTAATTCTTAGGTTGCAACATAATCACTTACAACACATTCTCTGTTGCAACATTTGAAATTACATGCTATTACCAGACACTTGATGGTGCATTTCATATTGTCAGGTGGTCATCCAAGATGGAAAGGAGCAGATAAAAGCAGATGCATGTAGTTTTGGAGTAACAGGTATAACTTTATTTATTTTTTAATATTTAAAGTTATTTACAATAATTACATTAGAGCAGCTTGAGTCTGTTGACAAACGATTTTCTTATTGCTTTCTTCCCACATTAAATAAAAATGTGTTGTTTTTGGTTAATGTCTTAGGTCTGAAGCTTCAGGGAGCTGTGTGCAGCAACAATGCACTCCAACTCTCTTCCACCATCTCAACTGACCTTCCTGTGGTATTCCTCAAGTGGGTTCGGTAAGTCATTCAAATTCCAGCATCATTTGTCGGGTTTTCTTCCATGTTGTTGAGCGAATGTCGTTTTCTCGTTCAGATTTGACAGCGTGCCAGCCTCAGAGTCCCGCATCAATCTCCCCGTGTACCTCAATGCCTCCAGAGCACAACTTCTCTTCACAGTGGACTTTGAGACAACGGGTGAGGGCTCTGGCAAGGATCACAGTTTCTATGAGAGGGGGGTTGCCGTCATTGCCAGCTCACTTGGATCTTAATTCATAATTTGTCACCAGGCGGTGGTCTGGAACATAAAAACTTCTGATTAGAATTTTTGCCATATTTTGCTTATGTGCTTCTACAGTTATTCGAGTTGAACTTAAACTATTCGACATTTATCATTGAATTATTGCCAAGTTTAAACATTTATTTATCTAATTATCACTTAAGATGCTTTGATTTGGGAAAGGTTTGTTATTGTCCACCATGGTTTGGAATAATTTTGATTTCACCCTTCTGTTATGGCAGTCGTGCTAGTGACGCTACATCATTAATCACATTGTTCAATAAATCTGCTTTTCGTTTATGTGCTCTTTTTCCAGGGAAGGTTTTGCTGCAGTGTGGGTCTTGCCCCTTGACTTTGTGGTGTATGGAAGCATGAACTTACTGACAAAGCTGGCTTCAGGAGGTTGCATTCTCGGAAGAATTGGCCTCTGAATTATTAGTTGGGTTTGGGTTCGACGTAGCGGAGAAATACAATGGATCGGAGTTTCAGGGATAACTGGTATTACTGCACGAAACTGTGCTGTCCAATTTTGAAATAGCTAACTTTGCAGAGAGAGACCTGGTCTCTGGCAAACTTAATTCACACCTTATTACTTGGATCGTGCGAATTTAGTTATGATAGCTCGATTCGCTTCAACCATAGTCAAGCCTAGCCGGGCTCGTAGTGCAGAACGCTTCGAAAGAGTATCGAAAGAAAGAATAAAAGTCGGGATAAGGGATCATCAATAAAAGACTACGCACAAAGAGTGGCTTTTGTGGACAAGGGGAGAGGTGAGTTTAAGATAACGTGGATCACCGCACAAAAAGAACTTTCCATGCAAGAAAATTGATGACAAAGAACGGGAATTAAAAATGACAAAGTTTTCGCGGATGTCTTTTGTGAATGATCCCTAAGGGAAAAATCTAGAAATAATTAAAAGGAATACTCACCGAAATCATTTGATCAACAAATCATGATTTTCGAGAAGAGATACTTTTATTCAACTATCCTAAAAGAAAGTAATATTAACAATATAAAGTATATAGTTCAAAAAGTCAACGATTTTATGTCGTTTTTATTGTTCAAAAGCAGGCAGCTATCGGCTTTTGGTACCAAAAAAATCATTTAAATCAATAAGCACCTCTTATTAATGACTTAATTGAACTGATTGGGAAATAAGTGCAACTTTTTTTTGAAAATTTGACAATACTTTAACAATATTTTAATCATTTTTCTTAATTTGCAACATAATATTATCACATTTATTTGTAAGGATTGAAATATGTAATTTTTCTACCATCGCCATATTGTTTACATCGAGGGATCCTTGGTTTGTTTTACTGCCGACTTGCTTGCGTCGCTATGAAGTTGCGGGATGTAGATGCTCTGAAGACATGGCTAAGAGAAACAGTTTTGTTGATGTAATGTTGAATTTTATGCATTAAATTTTAATTACATCAATGTGTCTTATCGTATGGCGATTGGATGTTGAAATTCTCCTACATAAGAATACCATTTTTTTGTATGTTAAGTATATCAAAATTGAGTCATACTCAACATTAGAGATGGATGAGCTTTGTTAATGTAGTAAATTAGCCAGATTTCTAAAATGATACTTCAAAATTGCTAAAAAAGATACTATGCAAGTTATGGCATAAGCCCAAAATTTATTTATTTTTCAACAAATTGAAATTGACCGCTAACACAAATTTGTAAGTAATGAAAATGAACAGTAAGTAAGAATAGATAAAAACTTGTAAAGAAGCTATCAATAACATTTAGTGCACATCTTGGAAGATGCAAATCTATCAATAAATGCTTATCAATGTGTGAATTAACCATGTTTAAATTGAGCTTCGACAAGAGTTACATTCCTGGCGCATTCAAGAGTTTCTATCTCATCGCAGCTGCAAGTATTTGTGAGCAAAGGCTTGCCTGTTGATATCCAAAAATGTCCACATAACCTTTGAAATCTTTGTCTTTTCAACAAACAAGTTTTTTGTCATTCAGCTCAATACAAACTTTAGTACAAAGAGAATGTGGTCTCTTTTCTCAATCAAACATAAAGCAGTCATGAGTTAATTTAACTCTGCACAAAATATTCATAATAATTTTATTATGGTGAAAAACTGATTGAGCCTGTTTCAATAGAGGGTTATGAGTCATGTTTAATGTTGTTTTCATCCAGGGTTCAACATTATGTTACAATGATAATCCTTAACTAGGCATAATTTAAATTGACAGATTTATGCAAATTAATTTAATATATTAAAAAATGAAATATGCTGCTGTAATTGTTGTCAATAACTTCTCTAAAAATTTTGCTTATGTAAGAACATTCCTGGTAAAAGATTAGCGTAATATTCTATTGGAGTGGTTGGGCTCAAAATGCTTAGATCAACAAGATATAAATAGCTTATCAGCTGAGGCTGTTTAAATGCCCATGTGGCAAACTCAGATGAACATTTAATGAGTTACCAGACTTTTTTTTTATAAAAGTTCACAGTTAAGCTGATGCTTTGTTTTCTTCCATGCTCAGAAGCGACGCAGAACCCGATGACTTGGCCAAGTACATCGTGGCCCTCTTGAGGAAAGATAAATCGGAGAGGGAATTGGAAGATCTGTGTGAGAAGGAACTTCAAATCTTCTTCAGGGAAAGTAAGTTTAAGTCATGATTGAGCAATTAGAATTTGTGGCCACCAAAATCATTGGGAATTGTGTTGAGTAATCTTGGGAGTAATGTGTGGTGTATTTTATTTAGATTAAATTTGTTACTTGCTGATATTATTGCAAAATGTTTTTGATCTTTATTTATGTACTTAAAACATGATTTTGTGATTTAATCATTTTACAGATACGATGGAATTCCTGTCACAACTATTCTCAGCACTTAAAACAGAATCCTACATAACTGAGAAAGTAAGGAAAATCAAGAAGGAATCTGGCACAAATTCTCCGACTAGGCAAGATGTGCTTGGGAGTCGAATGCAACCTCCTCGAGATGATGATATCCACTCCAAAACGGGCTCAACCAGGTAATTAATGTTCTATCATTGATTAATTTAGCTTCACTCATTTTATACTTTCGTGTTGTTTTTTCTTAAATTGTGCCAAATCTTTATTTAGTACATTTATGTCTGCATATAGGAATGATGACAAGTACAACATAGAATCTGCAAGGACTAAACAATCCAGAGGTGAAAACAGAGATTTGAGAAACAGATTGGGAGATGTGAATGCAAGAGATTACAGGAGACATAGGGATGATTATGTGAGTGGACAATGGTGATGTGCCATTCAATTCCTAAATGAAATGAGTTTTTGCCTCAACAGGAAAGAAGGGAGCGGAGAAAGAGGAGTAGATCTAGGAGCCCATTTCAGAGGTATTTGTATTTAGCCGATATTTTGAGTGCCTTTTGTATCCGAATGGGGTTTGAAGGCACTTTTTAATCGATCTACCATTTATATAGCGCCCCTACCCGAGGGCGCTCCTCGGCGGTGCAGGCTGGGTTGCGAACACGACACATTACGACTGTTGCTATTACGACCGCATGCAGGAACGCAACCCATTCGGCCAACCTGCACGCCAGGTGATTGATTCTTTGGCATTACCAATAAAACATTTTATTCGTAAATGAAAATATCGTAAAATGATATTGCACCATTATAAATAGTTAGTAAATGCAGGAGAAGATCTGGCACAAGCAGACATCACCAGGATGATCTGAGATCATTGAGGCTGAGGAGGAGGTCACGAGAAAGATCGAGATCTCGAGACAGATCGGAGTCAAGATCTCCTTTCACCCAATCAGGATTCAGGTCGGAAAAGTACTTCTTTCCCAGGCAAAAGACTCCATCTGACGATAAGGATGACCAGATGCACTTCAAAAGAATTTCAACAGGTAAACTGTAAATTATTGATTGTTTCACATTACAACTGCAATTTGAGGGTGATGTTTCAATCGATATAACTGACTCGTGGTGGTTAAATGTTTTGGATGAACTTTACAGTGCACAGCAGGAGTAGCAGCACTGATTTGAGGGATGGCAAGGAATACAAGATTACCGAGCCATTGGACGACATCATGAACTGTTGCAGCTCAACTCCTCAGCCAGGTTTCAGCAACAAATTCAGGAGCAGCCAAGGTTATTTTTTTCTATAAATTGTACTTTTATTGTCTCAGCATTGATCACCTTAGCATTGATTGTTAATTACAAAGCAATTGATAGTAGCAAATCTTTATTTCAAATGCTTCAGATATTTGTGAAGAGTCCTCTATGCAAGGTCGTATTCCTTCCTCAATCCCCGCCAGTGATTCCTCTGTCATTGTCATGACGACTCCTCCAAAAAGCCTACCCTCGTTGGTAACACCTGTTCCACCATCTTTGTCATTGGGTAAGTGTGAGATCTACTGTTGGAATTTGCTAAATTAAGTTATTATTTAGTAATTCTATTAATCATTGTTGGTGTTGGTTGATACAATTTTCTTTGAAGGTTTTGGAATTCCCCCTCCCACTGCTCTTTCTCCATTTCCTGCAAAGCTCATTCCAGCTGCTCAGCCAATTCAGTCTGTGGTCTCCAACCATCCACCCCAGATTATTCAGCACTTCACTGCTTACCCTCCACCCAGCAATCTTGTGCCTTCAATACCACTGGGATTAAATTTTCAATCTCCTCAGATTATCATTTCCAAGGAGCCAAGTACGTTTGATTCTCATTTAGACATTGACATTCATTTGGTAGTTATTACATTTATTGTCCTCCAATTAGTAGCATCAAGGCAAGTGGTGAGCTTTGCTAGCTTGAATTCTTTTCCAGCATACGTCGAACAAACGTCCGTCAAGAATCGGCTGGGTTTGTTCTTATTTTATGCAATTATTTTTGACACAAATTGTGTTTGCTCAGTTTGTGGTTTCATTTACACATATGTTGCAGGCATTAAATTGGATGGTCAGCAGGGCAGATTTGATGGAAATCTAGACAACACTCTTCTTATTAACAACATCCCTCCTTCATTAAATACCATCTCCTCAATCAATCAGCAGTTCTCAAAGTTTGGAACGATCACAAATATCCAGGTATTTTAAACAAGCATTTTATTTATCATTTTGAACATTTTCTCAGAAAGATTTTGCTTCAAAGGTCCATTATTCTGGCAACCCTAGTTCGGCTCTAATAACCTTTGGGAGTCACTCGGCTGCTGAATCAGCTTACAATAGTAGTGAACCTGTATTCAACAATCGCTTCATTGAGGTTTTGTGGTATCACGATCCCGCTAAGATCTCCAGGGTTTGTTGCTCGTCTTGCTTTGATATTCTAATTATATGCTATTTATAGTTCAAATTAAGTTTTTAATTCTAGGTTGTACTTCCTGAGGCCAGAAGGTCAGTAAAAGAAAGATTAGGTGGTTTAGCATCTGAACCAAAAGTCCAGATTGTTGATGCCAAACCAGAGGAAGAAAAGTATGGTGATGATTCTGCTAAAAATGATAAAGTACAGGGATCAGAAGATGTCACAGCACCAGTCAAGTTAATGGAGCAAAAGGTTTGTGTCTTCAGATTTTATGATTTAATGTCATACATTATAAACTGCATGTTCTGTTCTCATGCAGAGAACTGTTGTTTTGATGCCTTCAAAAAATCCTCCATCACCTTGTGCTTCTCAGTTGTCACAGATGTCCTTCATTTATAATCCTTCCTCAAAGATCAGGAGAATATCTTCAGTCAACAAAAAAGGAGACCTCATGAAGGTTAAAAAATTATCTCAGCACTAATAAATTGACATAGAATCTAAAATTTTCTATTGCTCACTTAATCAGGAAGTGATGAAAAGAAAATTAGAATTGGAAAAGAAGAAGAGGCTCTTCTTTGAGGAGCAGTTGCAGAAGCAGAAAGTAGGAGTTTTAATTGAGGGATGTGTTCAAATTTAAAAAGAAATTATAATGATGTTTTATGATCAGTCCCTCTTGGAAGAGCTTCAGAAACCCAGTTTATCAGAAGAAGACAGATTGGCAATGAAAAAGGTTTGAAATGTTCTCACTTTGAGTGTGATCTTTTTATTTAATCAAAAGCTTTTCAATCACAATGTAGAAGTTGAAGGAGTTGTCTTTGCAAAGTCGCAAGCTGAAATCTGAACTTGATGGAAGCATTGAACTTATGAAGCCTGAAAACTTTCAAGATTCGACATTCCCCTCAAATGTTTCTGCACCGGAAGTATTTATCATGGCTGTTGATGATTAGCACTTTATGTGAAGTTGATGGTAACAGTTGCCTCAAACATTTTTAGCTGAAGAAACAGATTCTAGATGCAGAATTAGACTTGATATCACAGGCAAAGGAAGGGGCTGATACAACAGAACTCGACAACAAAATAAAGATGATGAAGAAACAAGTGAGTTTAAAAAGAAAATAAGTTCCTGTTAGAAGTAATGTCTATCCCCTACCTCACTTTTAATCATTTTCAATAGGCTAGCATCATATTTAAAAGGCAAACTAAGAGACCATTTGCTCAAAAATTTCTTGGCAAGCCAACAAAACCGTTCTTCAAAGTGCAACAGGGAAAGACAGCAAGGCTTCCATCTCAGTATAACTCCCAAATGTCATCAAGGCTCATCGATCGCAGGCCAAAACAACTCATAGTGTCTGGATTTCAATCTGAAAAGAAAAACGCTGTAATCGCCCATCTTGGGGTAAGTTGTATTAGCTGAGCTGTAGACTTAGATTGGCTCTTAATAATTATCAATGCAACAGAAATTTGGCAAGATGGAGAAGTTTGAAGATGTTGGGGGAAAAGAAGAGAGCATTATTGTTACTTATGCCACCAGGAAAGAAGCTGAGCAGGTACTCCCTAGTCACTTTAAAGATATTTTTTGATAAATCATGGTTAAAATGTTTAGGTGCATATATGCACTTATCAACCCATTCTGTGACAGGTTGCCCGAATGGCTGCAGACTTTGAGGATGGGAAACTTGCATTCTCATGGGCAAAAACATCCACCTCCAGCTACACATCCTTAACAGAAACCCCTCAAGAAAGTGAAACAAGCCTCTTAAAAGAAGCTGATGAAGAGGACGATGATGATGATGATGACAGTGACACTATGATTGAGCTCATGATTGAAGATGATGGAACCACTGATCTTGTTGAGAATTCTGTGAGTTCCCCAGCATTTCAGAAGCTTTAGCTATTACGTCTGTTTAAATTGATTTATATTATTTTTTCACCAATTTACATTTGTGTTCTACAGCTCATTGATGGTGAGAGCCTGCTCAATCTCCGATGATTCACATCCCATTTCAACCGCTGTTAGAAGGACGCTCAGATGCTTGTATTTATGAAGTTATTGTTTCATAATTGGTCGATTAATGTAGGGAGGCTCTGAAAATTGCGTTACAAATACAATGACTTGCAAACTGTTTCATTCTCTAATCGATCCTCTGACATTTGAATGGTGGTGTAACACAATGATTTGTGGGTATTTCTGGGACTTTGTGCATAAACTCATATTAATTGCAAATAATGTTCTTGTTGCAGTTAGAACAAACTGACCATCAAAATATTTCTAGAGTTGGAAAATTTATTCAAACTCTTTTAATTTACATCAGCATCTAGAAATGGTCCGATGAACTTCATTATAGACAAAACATATAAAATGTTTGTTTACGCATAAAAACATTGAAGGGACAAAATAATTGCATCTATTCATATTGCTGCACTGTATAGGGATCCTTGAGCTTAGTGTTTCTGTTTGGCAGAGGATGAGTTCGATAATGAAGGATGAGACTGTTGATGTCATCAAAGCATTTATCTTTCTTTGCCAAAAACAAATTGTCGTTCTAGTAGGAAAATGTTTCAGCATTACTTCAAACAGTGGACTAAATTTAAAAACTAAAAATGCAAACATTAGCAAGACTATGAATTGTGATTGTAGTTCATTTATGTAGAGTTCAGCATCAGAATAACTTCTTGTTAAGCGTTTATGCAGTGCTCCTTCCCGAGCCAATATGCGGAAGGCATTGTTGGCTCAGCATATTCTAGAATTTATAAATTCAATGGCAAGATTATTGATTGTTGCAGCAAAAAGATATTTCAAAGAACAATCAAGTTTATTTCTAGTAAAATTATTCAAAGATCAATTTATAGGCAAATTTTATAATGGATCCAAGCAACCTACTTCTTTAAATATTTTATATTTTCTGGCAAAATAATCTGAAATCACCAGTAGGACCTGGAAATAGAATGAATGTTAGAACTCAGTTGAAGTGGTTTTTGTGACACCTCAATAAAATGATTCATACATCACAGCCATCTTTACTACGTCTGATCATGTAGCTTCCTTCACGACCGTACTTGACCAAGATTCTGAATTATTCAAATTTAATTATTACTAAAATCAAACAAGTCAAATAAAACCTTTACACCTCTTCCCTTGTTCTGGGGTGCCATTCCATCTGGCAGAGCTTTCTAAATTGGGCTGGAATATTAATTAATTATAAAAGTTAACTATTATCTATAACTGTGCAATGCTTTTAAGTTCAAATAAAACCGATATCCTACATATGACTAATGACGATCTCCACATTGAAAGAGAGCATTAAAATAAAATATTAAAGCTAATTTAAATATTAAAGAACCAGAAGTTGCACTTCAAATTGGTTGAATTTCTGAAAAAAATTAGTATACCTAATTAATCCCAGAACACACCATCATCAAATTAGAACATGAAATAACCTTCTCTTTTAGAGGTTTTGGTGGAACATCTGATGGTAGGGTGAAAAGAATGTATCAGCAATCTAATTATGATAATCTATTGTCATGGCACTGAGAACTCACTTGGTTTCTTAGAATGGCCATTGCTGACATTTCCAGTTTTTAAAGCAATAATATTGGTAGGCGGTAGAGGGAGGCTGGGGATATCTTCTTAAACAAAGAAATTTTAAGCTTTAATATTTTAATAGACATTTTAATCGAACTTTGAAATTAAATTTAATATTAAAGTTGTATTCAGCTGAAAAAAGAATTTACAGAACAATTACGTTCCAGATTTTGAATTAAAAACACTCAATTAAATGAATCAATAAAAAACAAAACAAAATCAATTGCCATCTCACCTCTTGGGAAATGGTATGCATCTTCAAGGTCTGAATCTGAATATTGAGCATGTGTATTTAATGAGAAAAGGTAATACATGTCATAAAATTACAAATAACACTTTATGGAAATTAATAAGAAAGACACGTGAATGAATAATTGCCAACCGGCTTCAGTCCCGCTCGAGCAAATACTCTTCACTTTATCAAAAAAATCTCTTGTAGAAATTGGAACATCAGTGTCACCACTGCTTTGATCTGTGTCTGGTTCTATGCTGGTTCATAATGAATGAAGAAATGAAAAACTCACCTAAAAATAAATAATTCTATTTAAGAAATACTTACTCAATTCTGTGAACCTTCAGCATCTCATTCCTGATTGCTATCATCCATTCCTAAAATTATTAAATTTTTGCCTGAAACTTCTGCAAAGAACAGAAAAACTGATGCCTGCCAACATGTTTTAAAATGGAGCCATAAATTATGATAAATATCTGAATAATTTGTAACAACATAGAGTTCAACAAAATAAAATGAATGAAACTGCAGCATAGTCTATTTCAAGGAAATGCCCAATAGATCTTTGTAAGACCATTACATCATGACATCGATCTATTATTAGAAATCTATTAAATTAATTCTTCATTCAGGAAGTGTCAATTCTCTACTTTAACTCGTACTTTCACAGAAATCAGAGGCTTTCTCTTTCCCAGATATCAAATATCTTTTATTTTTTAAAAATGGTTTTAGGCAAATCATTTATTCATAACAAATAATTTATAAAATCTTATTAAAGTGTTCTTTTAAATTTCTTTATATGTATTTATATCTTTCGGAGCACCATCTGCCACAGTCATTATCTAGACTTGCTTACATATGAAGTTCTGCAGTTCCAAAATAACTGACTTGAGGCCTTTCTATAATTATCAGATCAATTCTTTCACAATCTTTGTAAATTCTAGTACTTTATAAGTAACTTTTAACAAATCTAAATGATTACAATTATGAAGTAACATGACAAATACAATTTTATTGGCTGCTAAAGTAGACTTACGGATCTTTCTGTTTGTGAATCAGCTGAAAAATATTTAACTTGTTCCTTTGAATCGAGCGCATAACAAATTTGGAAGGGGAAAGCAGCCTCTTTAGTTACTACTTCCGGTGCCTTCGAAATTCTTCAAAAATATAAGTAAGCCAATCAAACCATTATTTAAATAGAATGTGTAAATAAATGGCTTACTCGTTATAACCAAACAATGAAAATGCCTTTTCGTATGATCCATCACCCTCGTTCTTGAAAATATATAAACATCCATCTCTAAGGACGACTAATTTTTTCTCCCCTAGTTATTTAATAAATTTTATAGTGTCTGTATTATTATAAGTGTATTGAAAACGTAATATCCGCAAGCTATCACGAAATGTTGATTCTTAATAATACACCTAAGAATTTCTTCTGTATTAAAATCGACTCACACACTATTCTAAAAAACTTTTTTTTGATTTTCTTCTTTAGCCATCCATGTTTTCCATCTATTTTCAGTTGACTGTAAGCTGGAATTAAAAGACATTCTAATCAATCAATAAAGGAAGTTTGCTCAAGGTTCTGAAATGTTAACAAATTTCTAAGGAGAATTCTAGACTTTACATATGCATTTGACTTTATATTTGCCCTGCATCAAAACAACTGAAACATACTTATCATCAATTTATTTGTGACTGCTTAACAAATCATTCAAGAATAATTTGTAAAAAAAGTAAGAATTTATGGATGGTTGCCTCATCATTTTAACAGAGTAAATACGTGCCTATATAAATACATACATTCGCATTAATAATTTACATTTCAACAATCAGATTTGTCATTTCTCACTCTCGGTTCATGGCCATTGTTATCTTTAAAAAATTATAAATATCCACTCACGTTTGTATTCTATCGGTTGGGGAACGTTGAAAATAAAAGTATGGCTTGACATTATTGCAAAATCTGGCTGTGATAATAAAATAACGTCTCTGTAAGGGGTTTAAATTAGAGAAAAAAAGTTAAATTAATGTAATATGACACCAAAGTGCTGCTGATAAGGTCGCTTTAACTAAATTCGACGACAAATGAAAAAAAACATCTCATTCATTTTTCACATTACATAACATCACCATTATGGAATTGTTGGAGAACAAGTCATTTCATAAGATTCAATTTTAAGGTATGAAACTCACAAACCAGGAAGTTTTAGTATCCAGCAAAACCTTAAATAATGTACTAATTAGATTTTATTAGTGATGTTAATTTGTACATATTATAATCAGCAGGTATAAATAAGCTAAAGACCTGTTAATACAACTCAATCAGATACAATTGAACGGCCTTGGTTAGCCCTACTGAACCTGGTTAGTTGGCCTCAATTGTTTTGCTTTTAGGGAAAACCTTTTACGCTCTATTACTATTTGATTGTAGATGTTTAAATAAATAAATTAAACAGACTTTTAGAAGCATAATTTATCTGTAATCAAATGTTATTATTAAATGTGCATTCACGAAGTGAACAAATGAATAACCTGTTTGAAACGCAAGTAAAAAATTTGGGTCTCTGTTTAGCTAACAAATAATTTAATTTAAAACCAGAAAAAATTCTTTTGCGAATACTTTTTCTCTTTAACAGCTTGAGCGATGTTATAAAATATGAAATCATCTCCAGCCTCGTTTTTTTGCGCCATTACGCAATTTCTTTACAGAAGGTTCTTTCTGGCTAATTGAGCGAAAGATGTCGGATTCAGACTCAGAGTGTTACGATAGATTTGCCGATGCCGTTGTAGGTCAGATCATCACAATTAATGATTAAATTTCATGCAATTATTAAAATGTGACTTGGATATGCCTTTCCGTAGTTATTTGCTCAAATGTCGACCAAGTTTACGAAAAATAAAGGCGAGAATGATGGACCTTGATCTAACCATTAATCGTATATGGGATAGTTTATCTCGTATGGACTCCCTTTGAATCAAACTGGTTTGATAGCATCTAAATATAAATATGATACAGCTAGTTGTAAGTGTCATCAAACAACAGTTAAGCATTGCACAAACAAAACTAGTATGACATAAGGGACATCTTTTTTAAGATTACTTTATTTTCAGATATAAGTGCAATTCTGGTCCACCCAAATATTACACCAAATCTCTCCCTGAAAAGGTGGTTTATTTATATGAATTTGCAAGTGATAATGTGCTGATTTGCTTATTCATAACTTTCCTGCAGAAATACCAATCTGAAACTGACAAATGATCATAGGGAGTTGTTATCTAGGCAACTTTATGACAATTTGGAGAGGTAGGAAATTTCAAACATTAACTGAGTGGTTATTTCAGCTGAAGTTCACTTTATACAGTTCTTTGAAAATTAAAAAGACAAAGAGTCCAAACAATACAAGCATTGAATTACAAGCAGGTATACTTTTGTAGTGAATGGTATAATTGCAAAGCTTATAAACATAGTTATGATTACAAGTGGCAGAAGCTATGGCAACAGTTGCTTAATCTGAAAATTGACAGATGTATTGTATGTCGGTTACTCGAGTGGCGGTCCAGGGGGGGTCATCATCACCCCTTTTGAAATATGTGCCATTCATAAACTTTCTACGTTTACAAGCCTCAAATTTTGCAAGAAACAAGACCCACTGGAAAACTGGACCACCGCTAGGGTCACCGATATTGTATTGTTAAAATTGACAAACATGATTGGTGTATCAGATGATGTGACGTTGTTCAAGGCGAGTCATATCCAAGAATCTAAAGCAAATTCAGGCCAAGCATTAAAAGAAAAACCATCCAAAAAGAGAAAGACAAGCTCATCTGAAAGTGATGATGACAGGTTGATGGGTCATTGTTGTTCGCCACATGATGCATTACTGTAATGTATGGCATGTTCATCTTTCCAGTGAAAATATGGAAAAGTTCCGTATGGCTGCCATGACCGGAGAAATGTTGATGTTGGAAGCAATGCTTTGGATTGGTTTTCTTGAATTTTCTTTAAATAATTAATATTTGTTCTTTAATCTTTAAGATTTTTGTGATCCTCTAAATACATGCAATTTATGGCTGCATTTTTTTACCATAATGGTTTTAATTGTTTGAACTTTATTTACATGCAGTTCCGCAAGGAATGCTATGAGCAGCGGATGCCAGCTGACAAACTCAGACTTGTCCAATGCATCCACCTATCCGGGAAGGAGTGAGTGAACGATCTTGATGGGATAACTTATAGTGCAATTTGAAAAAATATTTTATCATGATTACATTACCCATTTTATTATTGTTCTTGACGTTACAACATTATTAATCGATTGTTGCTGTTGTGAAACATTATGACATTGTACACCCAGCTGAAAAGCACTTGTCTACTCATCAAAGCATCAAAGAAGGATGATCCAATCAGTGATGAGGGCATGAAGCTGCAGGTGCTCTCTGCAACCGGAAAGATATATTTATATGTATACGAATGGAGGGATAAGCCACAGGGAAGGCTGTCATGACAGTGGTGTTGATGATGATAGTGGTCAGGTTTCCTACCAGCCTTCATATGTAAATAATGTTCAAATATATTTTGTCCAATGGGAAAGTAACATTGCTTCAATTTCATTGTGGATTAAGCAAAATTTATAAACAGAATTGCATGATTGTTATCTGGCTCTATCTGTTAAAAAAATATAACAACATTAGTTCCAGTGTCTGCAACACTAAGCAATCAGAAATTTAGTTGTTATTTCACATATAAAATATTGCTGTTAGTGAATTTGGAGAGCTTGTAACGGTGTTTGCGGTTGAGTTATCAATATCAGTGGCAATGTTGAGCTACCCAAGGTCAAATACTGATACTTCTGCACAACACTTCCACCCACAATAGTACATTATGGTACTCTTGTTAGAGCATTCTGGTCAGATGAACGGTCTTGCATTTTTTGGAATTAAATATTACTTCTTAGTCTGCTATGACTTTGCAAAAGATTGAAAAATTTTGATAAGTTTATGGATAAAAGTTGTTAGTAACTAAATCCTCAACTTTTTGGCATAGTTGTGATTCAGATATATTTTGTAATTTTTACTTTTGAAAACCTCTTGAATTGCTATCCTGGTTTTCGAGTCGCTGGATCATGGAACTCCTGCCTGCCGATGTTGTAAATTTGTCATGTTTCTCATCAACTCTGATATTGGTGAACTTAACTTAAATCAATACCTCACCTACAAATGATTTCTTTCTTTCTTTTTTGTGTACACGAACGTAATTAATTTTTATTTTTGAGCTATGGGTGCTTAGCCTGGTTTTTTGATGACATTGTTGCTTTTACTCGAACTTGTGCATTATGTTTACTTGGTCATGCAAGAGGTCAAATGATCTTTGACCAAAGTTCACCAACAAATAAATATAAATATTATGTGGTTGCAAATTGCAGAAATAAGTACCAAAGGGTATCTTAAAGCCATTATCTGCCTGATTACAAATTGTGCAATATGAATCCACAAACACAATAAAGACTGGCAGATTAAAACTCCTTTCATAAAGATGATTATTGGCTTCATAGCCAACACCTGAGTTATCAACCGCATTTAGGCCTTGCATTTGATTTGTGGTCGAACCTGCATTGCCTTAGCTGCGGCAGTCAGAGGTAACAAGCATAGCTTGTGTGCAGTGAACAATTTAAGATTTGTAGAAAATGTAACCCTTGACATAAAAAATTAAACTTTATTCCATGCTAAAAACCCTGGGACATAGTCAGCAGGAGGAAGTAAAGGTGAATCTCAACTAAATAAGACAAAATTATCTGAATGAACAACTTATGTGCTACAGCTACAATGTTTATGAGAAAGGAACACATCAAGATGCATTGTTCTGCTTCTCGTCGGGCTCTCCAAAAAGATGGAAAAGTTTTGCCACTTCAGTGTAATCATCAAATTTTCTTGATTCTTTAATTACCTGTGGTTAAATATAATACAAAACCTTGTAGAAAATATACCCAAAACCAGATTAAATTACAGTTAAAAGAGCTAAAAGTCCTACAAAATATATTTAAATTTGAAAGAAAACAAAGCTTCTGGTTTTGTGGTTATTCGCAGGTTGCTCTTTCAATTGAATAGCAAGTACATGAAGTTGTTAAACTATGCAAAATGACAAGGTAACTGACTTGTCTGGCAACTGGCATTTTGTTGAAAACATTCCACAATAGGATACCCACAATGACATCATCCTTTAAGTAAAAAATGATTCCCTTTTGGATTTCATCTTCAAGTTTGGACTTGATGGGGTTAGAGACTTCTACAATGGATTGGAGATCTGCAGTGTTTGCCTGTGATGACTGCAATCAAAGAAGTGAATTCCAAGGACATAACAAAACAGTCTTTGAAAAATCAAGACTAAGTAGGATGTTCACATTTTTGGCTTTGTTTTCTTCAAAGCTTTCATCAGATGACTTGGAATGAGCAGGGTCAGCTTTTGCAAAAACTGAAACTGTAGGTAGTGCAGAGTCAACAAGGCCAATTGCTTCATATCCCACTGATGCACCCAAGTCTGACCAGAGCATGGATTGATGCCAATAAGGTTTTCGGGCTCCGGTCATATTTTCTCCTGCCAGTCTCCCACTTACGACAGCATGGTCATGGTGCTCTACCCTTCTGCGACCCAACTTTGGGTCATAGAAACAGGCAGCATCACCTGCCTTTTGAACAGCAATTATATTTTACAATAAATGAGGAACAAAACACCATGGATGTTGCAAAATGTACTCACCACCCACAAATTGCTCCTGGCTTCGAGTTCTGCATTGACAAGGAATCCACCAAGTTTCGGGTCAACTTCGAGACCAGACTCTTTAGCCAAATCAATGTTAGGGTCCAATCCCACTGAAACAATTACATGATCTGCTGTTACCTGCAACAGACCATTATAAATGATTATGTGTGATGGTGCATAAGTTTGAATCCTTAGCCTTGCTCAAAAATATGCAAGTGACTAATTGAATAATTAACTGAAGAATAATTTTATTAGCAACAATAAACAATATTTTACCTCATTTCCATCGTCAAGTCCTAAAACTACACATTTGCTCTTCTTGTCATATTTCACATTGTTCACTTGCTTTCCTGCCAAAACTTGTGCACCCTCTGTTGAATTGAGCAGGACATTGCATTCAATTAGAGCATATTAATAGCATATAAATATGAAACCAAGACAAAAGGTAAATTAGTGGTGCAGTTACTACAAACCCTCTTTGACTTTTTCTGTGGCAAATTTACTCAGGAATTCAGGGAGCACTTGTCCCATGTTGCCTAAATAAATGAACATATTAAATGCAGAATTTCAGAATAAATTAATTGAACTCAAGAATTAAACATTCCACCTGATTCAGGAAATATCTGAGTCACTTTCAGTGTTTTCAATTCAGAAGCTACAAGATAAACATTTATGTAAAGTGCTGCAAGTCATGCTGAAAGTCAGTATTGAAAACCACTAACAATCAAGATTAACATGAGCTCAGTATTAAATCAAACAAGACAATCATAACTTTGACAAAGAATCACTGCTTAGTGGCCAATCTAGTTTTATATTTATACATATGAGGAAAATATTGTACTACCTTTGTTTCCCAAGGCACAAGCAAGTTCACTTCCCATGAATCCACCTCCAATTATTACAACATTTTTCACTTTATTAGTCAGTTGATTTAATTTCTTAAAGTCTTCAATCTGAAATAATAATAATAATCTAACACACAAATATGAGTGAATCCCCATAAAAATAATATGATTTAAGGAAGAACAGCTTCATCAGATCATTATGAAATAAAAATATGGTTTAGATCCTTACATTTCTAAATAATGTCAACCTCTCAGATACTTCCTTATCCACATCCTTGAAAACTGTCAGATTCTTTGGTGTGCCACCTGGGACAAAGAATATGTATTAAACACAGTTAACAACTTTTATTAAACATACAATCATATACCTGTTGCTATCAAACATTTTTTATATACAATGGACTGGCCATTTGTGAAGTGAACAATTTGATTCTCAACATCAATTTTTGAGGCCTGATATTAAAGTATTTATTAAAGTTTGCAATTGAAGCAGAACAAACAACACCACAAAAATTAATTTAATTAATATTCTGGAATAAAACATCACCCTCAAGCCAAGTGCTACAGCAATTCCACCGTGCTCCGAATTATCAAGATCTTTTGCCGTGCAGAAATAATCTTCCTTTTCAAAAAATACCCTAAAAATATCAGAAACCAATCCAGGCATTGAGTCACTTTATGCTAAAAGCAAACACCTTCAAAACTCACGTCCTGTCCTTTCCTGAATATGATTTGAAAACTAAATTCTTAACTTTTTCATTATCATCAGTGTACCACAACTCTTTGGACAGTGGTGGCCTCATATAAGGAAAATACATCTCATCTCCAACCATGAGAATCTTCAGGGTTTAAAACAAAAATTTTTTTATGAACTTATAAGAATTATTCAAGATCATTTTCAAATAGTTCAAAATTCAAAATCAATCCAATGAAATTTCTGAATGACTGAGTGCTTAGCCAATAAATATAAATTTAAATAAAATTTGCATAATCAATCCCATTTCTATATAAATTTTAAAACAAAATAAAAAGAACTACATTTTATGACAAAGACAAATAACATTAATTCTGAAACGCTGATTAATCACAAACATAAACTGATTCTAAAGTTCAAATGTCAGAGAAAACAGAAAAGACATTGTTGCCCTATTTACTGAAAGGTAAAAAAAAACATTAGATGCATTCTTTCATTGCTAAATTCACTGAAGAATCTGAGATTGAAAGCATTTTTTTAGCAATCGATTGATCAATTTCATTACAACCTTCGCATCTTGGTCCAAAGCCTTGATGGATCTACTTGCACTGTAAGCTGCAGTTCCAGCACCAATTATCAAATAGGGGACTTCTTTTGGTAAATCTTAAATGCAGATAACATGTAAGCAAAATATTCATATCAGAGAAATAAAATAAGAAATATCTATCTTCACCCAAAAAGATTGGTTTCTTTTCTTCTTTCATTGCCCCTTTCTTGGAAATTTTTTTTATGTCTACTTGTTCGTCTGTGTAAAACTATTATAAAATGTTCCACATAAACATTATCACATATTATAATATATTATCAAAAATTTCAAGAAAGTAAATACACACTTTAGAGGCAATAAAACCAGTTCCAACTATCAAGGAGGATCCAATGACAAAATACCAAGCTTTGGAACTTTCCTTTCCTGGTGTGGTGTGGACTTTAGCATTAAACTGAGGCCCATTTGTGGAATTAATCCTTGAACCTAAAGAAAAGTTTGGCTCATGTAACAGATTTCAAATTAATTAAAAGTTTAATGTCCTAGTATCTATCTGACCAAATTTAAACATAGGTAAAGACCAATAAGTCCAAAATTCTAATCTAATCATAATATAGGGTCACTTAATGTAGGCATTTCTACAGTCTAACAAATATTCTGAGGTGACTTTTAAAAGTGCTACTGAAGAAAAATTGTAATATAAACATATATATCAAAATAAACTTTAAAAATTAGCAATCTCTCATGTCACTTTGTACCAGATTATTAATGGGGAAAAATCAAAGACTTAGATCATCAATCTAAATCAAACTGATTCATCTGAACAACCCCTCAAAGTACATGATCGTAGTTACCTTTGCCCGGCAAGCATGCTTTTGAAAAGGGCGAGGTCAAAAATCTTTTCGAAGTTTGTTGGGCAAATCTTAAGCCAAGCATGTTCAGACTTTTAAACGGAAGCATTTTAGACTCACAGCAACTCAACTGAACAACTAGGACGACGCAACAATAACACCGGTAAATGTCCCGATTTATTTTGGAATTGAATTTAAAAGTTCGGGCTATGCAAAACAGGCATAACCACTTTTATTATGTTCCATTTCATTTATAAAATAAGTTTTTTTTCATATTACCATATTTTAAAATATTTATTAAATAAAAAAAGTACTGACCTTTGTTGTTGTTAACACATTTTTATCGTAATCAATTTATATATATCTAACACTTTATTCATTTTTAGAAAAATGACTGATTAATTTAAATATGGAAATAAAAAACCTGATGTATTTTCACTGACAATAATTACAATAACCATCTTCATTTTCTACATACACATGAATACTGTCCATCATTTTCCAAATCTACTTTCAAGCTCCTCTTTTATGGCCTTTTATGTTATGGTCCAAGACTGTTCTACTTGTATTCCGTCAGCAGACACTTATATAATGGTAAAAGGCTAGTCTTTAAGCTAAGTGAAGTTAGCAGACACTCAAATTTAATAACATTGCTATTTTTGAAATTATAATTTCTTTGGAAAGTACGTTTCAAATGCTTTATAAAAATGTCCATATATCGTCTGCTGATTATATTATATTTTATATTCTTATAAGCTATATTCTTCAATTCCCTCACTAATAAAAAATCGATTCAATCCCGAATAAGACTGAGATCTTACTAATAATCACAATATAATAATAATAATAATAATAATAATAATAATAATAATAATAATAATAATAATAATAATAATAATAACAATAAAATCGACCATCATTTGAATTGCCAATCAAAAAAAAATTCTCAAAAACCGAAAACTTAGACCTATTCGAAAGTACTTTTAGAAACAATATTTATACGCATAAATATTTCTTTAAGAAATATATGTACGAGATTAGCCATTTTGGGGGTTCGTCGCCAATATTCAAGTTTTGAAAATAATATAGAAAAATTTTAGTGTGTTTCAATTGCTAAAGCAACTACAGCATCGACGTAACTCTGCATGAACCATTTGATTTTTAATGGCCAGCACATCATCGGCATTTTAAAATCAATAACAAACTTCAAATTACAAGTTTTTAAATTAAATTGAGCGTTGTATCAGCATCTTTAAAAAAAAGTTTATAAATAAATTGCCTTTCAGATAGCAACAAAAACTATCAAACATGACATCACGTCATTTTATTAACGCTAAGCCACAATGTTCGAATAACAAACAAAATTAAAAACTAATAAAAAAACTAAAAAATGGTTTCAAAAACTCCAGACAGCTGGACATTGGTTGAACTGAACATTAAACCTTGTGCCTATTTGCAGGATGTCATAGAAGGATCGAGCAAAAAATTAAAAGAAGGAACAGAAGAAAGCGGGGGGAAACTCGTTTATTGTTTTAAAGTAAAATGTTTTGTATACTTTCTCGAACGTTCTGTGCATTGGCTTTAAGTTTAGGTCTCTCACTAATTAAAAATCATGCCAAGAGTTAATGACAACATTGTTGAACGTCGCTAAAATTACATTACTACTGTTACTATTAATTAACTTTTTGCTATTATTGTCGTAACCAGGGCCGCCGACAGAAATTTCGGGCCCCTATGCTATGTCAATTTGATGATGGAAAAGCAAAAAAGGTCATGATTGTAATAGTTTAATATTTTAAAACCCTGGCGAGTCCCTGGGTACCTGACCCCCTACCCCTTCTCGGCGGCACTGATCGTAACTATGCGTTCAATTTTTTTTTTTTCAATTTTTGCCAGAATTCAGAAATCCATCGAGATTTCAAATTCAAATTCAGTAGATGCTCAAGATAATAAATACTCATAATATGTAACAAAAGTCACCATATTTTCAATCGTATCCGAGATAAAAAAAAAAATTTAGTGGAGAGGCATAAAATCTGGTCCATTCAATACGAGTCCGCCCTATAAACACTGGGCATTATCTAGACCATATCTTAGTTAAACCTTACCAAGAAACATTTAAATGAATCTAATCAAATAATTACTCAAAATCTTAGTGCGGTTAACCCCAACTTGGGTAATTTTATTTTTATTTTTTATTATTTTATCATTAAGCATCTAGAACCAATGTTTGTAGATATAATCATACGAACATCAGAAGAATTTACTTGTCATCAATTCCAAAATGATTTAGGTAGCCTAAATGGGTGGAGATTGATATATATTTGATAGTCTAAATTCATTGACTGGCCAATGGCGCGCGTTTTGTTACAAATATTTAAATCTCCAAATTCTGAATTTAATGTCATTTTATTTACAATATTTTAAGGTATCCGGAGAAAATCGAATAGTCGCAGTAATTGGTGGCGATCCTGAGGCTGCTACTCTTTTGCAGTCGACAGCTTACGGTGAACTCACCAACACAAAATGCACATTGCTCAGAACCCTCGAATCCTTTGCTGATACAATGTTTAAAATCGATAGCAGGATAATAGATAAGAACGTAAAATCTGATACTAGGAAAGCAATCTTAGAAGAAAGTTCCGGACTCTTATTTTGGGTCGTCTTGTCCTGGGATGGACAAGGTAACTGACAGAACACTGGCTTATTAATTCCATGCCTTCAATAATCAACAACTTTGAATAAGCAAAGATTAACACTAAAGTTTCAACTAAACTATTTATTAAATCATATTATACAACAAGATACTTCAACAGGATCTGCTTACGCAAAAATGATGGAAATTTTGAAAGACCACGTTATATTTATACTTAAATCACGAAATAAGACACCCATGTTTTCTGATGTTTACAAGGTGCTGGCCAGCAACGAGGTTACCACGAGACCATGATTGGTACACAATAATTTCGAAGTTTACAACTAATTGGCTCCTTTTTCTTTTAGACGCACGCTTTCATCAGAGCCCCAAATGCTGAAATGGTGGATGAAGCGGTTCAGTCGTATCCTATCAAAAAATTGCCCAGCCATGTTGAAATACAGATAAAACAGATCAATCTGATCAAAACCAGAAGTTAAAGATCTTACTTTATTAAAACCATCCACTAAAGCTATGTTGAAGATGCATTTCTTTAAAGCGTCCCCTTTTTGAATAGGTGCAGTTCTGGAGTTAGACATCGAAGCACCGAGTTCGTAATTGCATAACTGCACGTCCCGACATCTCCAAATAAAAGTTGTCTTAATCACAGAATCAATTTATTTCAAATGAGTTTCAAGTTCTCCCAACTCAAATACCATACACCATCCAGAATGAGGGAACGGCCATAATTCAGGCCGAACTCTAAAAAAAAATTATATCCCCATTGCAGACACTCACGATCCGCACTTCCTAGAATATCAAAACATGGGCGGACGTTCGAGCAGTGCTTACCCAGAGTTTCATCAATATCTCACTCGATGACCCTGCTCTTAGCGTTTCGCCCAAAATAAAACAAATACGAAATAATAGCATTCAGATCGACGAGCTGCTTCAAGCTCGCCAATAGCTTAATTGCTCTCCGAAACCCACTCAAGCATGCAAAAGGATCAGCAGAGCGTTGAGAAGTAGAACCAATTGAATTGAAGCACTAGAATTGAACTTATCTCTAATAAAAAAACAACTGCACTCACCATTCAAAAACGTTTTGTTTAAAAATACCAGCTTCACATGAAGTAATTTTAAAGTAAACTTTAAACAAAAACATTTAGTCCTATGACCAACTGCTACTTGCTTGAATCTTTCACAGAAGTTGAAAGCTAGAATGTACATATTGGCAACATAATAAAATCCTGACAATAAAAAACATGTAAAGGAAAGCATACTGTTAAGCCATCTCCATAAGTGATGTGTGGCATGAGTGAAAAGTATCTTGGCAATGTACCTTTAAAGAACCCAATATTAACAACGATCCACCAAAAAATACATCACTTTGATTACTTGGCAAGTGACTCCTTGATGGCAAAGGACAGGCACTTCGCTGGCTCGGGGACCTCTTCAAGTCTGAAAATCTGGAAGGAGCTAAAGCCCACATACTCAAATTGTAGCTTAAATCTTTGTTGCTAAAAGATGAATCAAAGCAATATCTCACATGCAAACTGTGAATATTCAAATCTCAATTTAATTGGCAGGCAATTATCAGCTGATGGATTTCTAGAAGCATCTCTTGGATCCAGAACATCACAACGTTTATTAATGTCATTCCAAACAGCCTGAGCTATGCCTGAAGAATGCACCATTTCTTCTAAGGCAGACATTCCTCTGGCCAATCTTTCATTCATTTTAATCCCTTTTGAATTTCTTTTTAGGCCTACGTTTACTGACATTCCTCGAACTAAAATAATAAAAATTGTAGTTTTATGCTTAAATGCAAATTAGAATAAACGCTGAAGATGCCAACATGCTGCAATTAATTCAATTTGCACTAAAAAATTTTAGAAAGGGCTTGGACCAAACTCATACATTAAAAGTATTAAATTAGTATTTCATAATCAACTCCAAATCTCGAAAACTTGATTTCTGAATAATGCTATCTGTGCATAAACTTAAATAAATAAAGTCCAACTAAGTTCTGGATAGCCGCAGCAGGCTCAGGAGGTCCAGGCCAATCCTTTCTTCGTGTTGGTCCCACAAAACAAGGAGAATTACTCAATGCCTTAAGATCCCTCTTTTCTGTGGATGGAGAGAATTACATCAAGACATATTTTTAGAGACAAAGGAATATTTATGAAATCAATCACTTTTTACTTCTGACAGAATGTCATCTCTTACATGTCCATAACTGAAGTTGCTGCCTGTAAAATCATTTAAAAGATGATTTTTGTATGACATGTCAGTAATTTATTGGAACATATAATACGTAAACCAACAAGACTAGTTTTAACCAATAAAAGAATGACAGTGCACCGAGTTTCCAACCTGGCCTGTGAAAGTGTGAAATTGATTTTGGATTTGGGGAGCTTAAGGGACCTTTTCTGAAGGAATTGATATTAGTTCTTTCCAAATAAGAAAAATTACAGAATTTGTTGTAACTCATGCCCAGTAGTGATCTGCTTCTCGAAGAAACACCATTAAAAGTATCTAAAATAAAAACTTAAATTTTCACATATCAAATCTCATGCTTAAGAAAATATAAATATCATTCTAAAAATAGCAAAACTAAAAGAACTCAGAACACAACTTATTTGCAATAAAAGAAAATTGGAGATATAAGTTTGAAGACAAGAACAAACGTCAGAAGCAAAATTTTAATGAAGATGATAAAAACTGATATTTTAATGAAACACTTACATCCACCCCTTTTGATTTGGGGATAATTTATTTCAACTTAGCACCCGCGAACAATTGATAAGATGCACACGATATAACATTTGAGAAATTCAGTAAAATAAGAGAAGCCTAGTTTAGCAGCAACATGTTGTTGAAATAGTTTTGTTAATTGTTCTAAAACTATGTTATGTGGTTCTGGGGAACTCGGAAGTTGGTGAGAAGTTGCAGCATTGTAGCTTGTGGTGAAGTTGTCGATAGCAACTTTGTTTTAGAAAGACTGTAGTCAAGTTCCTTAATTGCTTAAAGTTGACAGTTATTAAACTTGTTTATTAAACTATTAACTGTTGTTTCCGTTTACTTCCATAATTTTCAATACATATACACATACATTCAATTTTTGTTAATCACTGCAAGGTTTAATACTACAAAATAACTTTTAAAAATAGCTAGTTATACTTACTATTGTACGGTGAGCTAGTTCCAACAGATAAACATATAATGGAACCATTTGATATTATTGGAGATGAAGCAGTTTCATTACAGCCAAGATTTGGCTGAAAACCATCACAAGCAGAGGCCATGCCTGACAGTACTTTGCAACTGTCATTATGGAGAGTTCTATCAAAAATCTCATCACTTCCAATTTTAAGTAAATCTTTATAACATTTCATTTCTCTGAGACAATCATCAAAGCAATGGCTGCAGAAAAGACAATTCGAAGTTATATTGACAGATTCTCCTGTGATGATTGATCTCCTGTCATAAACCAGTTCTATAAATCAATATGCGGAAAAATTTGGTTAAGTAAGTGAGATAGTCAAGCAAATGTCACCCGCATAATGAGCAGTTGCAACATCTCGGGTGATAACTTCTTTCCTTAGCAACTATAGCACTTTCACGAATCAGTTCACCACAGGTACTGCACCACGTTCCATAAAGCTTATGATAATCTACCTCACACAACAGATCACCGTCCTTCTTGTAGAATGACTTGAGAGGTAGCGGTCGCCGACAAACTAAATGCAAAATGGATTTGAGAAATAAGAAAATAACGCGTTATCCGGAAAATTGTACCTTTGCAGCTAAAACATTCAACGTGATAGAATTCTCCACCCATCATCGTCTTAATGGCTTTTTTCTGACAATTCTTCTTACAAAATTCACAGGTATACCTTTTACCTAATGGAATATCTATCGCCTGTCATTATGATGCATAAAGTATGCGAAAAAATAAACTAGCCTATCATTTCGATAATTTGAATGCCTATGGTTAACAAAACCCGATTTGCGCCAATTTCGAACAGAGACTACCACGCGAACTCCGACAGGCCGAAACCGTCACCTACATTAGAAAGCAGACGATCAAAAGATATTGTTTAAGTACGCATTTATTAAACATTATAATTGTGTAATGCCGATTATAATTTACCATGTAAAATTTATTAAATTTTATTAAGCGTTAAATGAATTTTAAACATACTCAAGTTTGTTCAAGGACACTTTTAAAAGCTCATTTTACTTATGAATGAACTGACCAATTGTAGCCTTTTTAACATCACGTTTTAGGACGAATCTCATTTTTAGAGTTAATTGTAATAATCTTTTGTATTGAAAACTCAAATTTTCTTTTCTACTTTCCCCCATTTCTTGTTACTACAGCCAAAAAGCCCAAAACTTGTGTGGTATTTTTTAAATCTTGGCAAAACAAAACATATTATTCATTAGAGTTTTAGTTTTAAGTCTTATTTATGTCTAACATAAATGATCACTCTTCGGCAACCATTCTAGTAGAACGGTCATTGACTGGTGGTTACAATTATATTCTTTTCTTTGATGACGCATATCATAATTAGAGTTTTATCGGTTTCAACTAAAAATCTTGCACGCGATGAACTTTAAGCCAATATCTTTCTAAGAGCTTTTTAACATGCATTTTAAATGACGACAAGTAATAAAAATATAAGATAAGGCTAAAATTTTATTATAAATTTTTGTTATGCAAATACTCTAGAATTCTGGACAGTTTATTTTTATCCGGACATGGCATTTGCCACGCCCACCTTCTGATGTAATACAGAGAAAGATTGCGCCCTGGGCCTGCTAGGCGTGCTGAGATTATTTAAAGGAGAAAAGAATTGCCGGATGCACGTGCTTGCTCTTCTGTCTGTCTGTTGGCGGCATACTTTTACATGTTGGTTAAGTGGCCACGTTGTTCATTTTGTCATCTGAACTAAGTTTTGTTTTGTTTTGTTTTGTACTAAAATTTGTTGGGCATCTAGCACTGAGTTTTGTTTTAAATCTGCAAGTGGGCAGATAATTGGCGATCAAATTAATCGGAGGTGAAGCTTAAAAATATTGAGTTCGGGTCAAGAAAACATTTGAACATCACAGTAAAACTTAGTTACTCCCATAAAAAGAAAACCGTTCCGAGATTCTTGGGAGCTTTTTAAGTTAACACTTTTGAAAGAGATCTTTAATGACATAAGAATTCTTTGACAATAAGATTAGATGTCAATCACGGAACTGCTGAAACTACCCAAGTTTTTATTGAAATAGCGGTTCGGTCATGATCATAAATTAAAGAAGCAAGTAAATGTCGGTCCTGTTGGGGACGTTAGGCAATTAGACTGATGCTACTTTAGAGCGACTTCCTTTTTAAGAGCTTCAAAGTCTAAAGTGCCTCTACTTGCTTTTGGATGTTTTGGTTGAGCTTAGCTGCTATAATTTCATTTACAGCTAGACATTTGTTTCTTAAAAAATATTGTTCAACGTTAAAATTAATTTTTCAGGTTACTTACCTTCACAATAAAGTGAAATGACTTACTTAGATGATACAGAAGGTTTGTTTAATCATTTCAATTGTGCTTTGACACTTTTAAAACAAATTAATTTTTTAAGATGGATCAGTGAAGAGCTACCCATTATGTTGCTCATATCGGCTAGTGCTAGCTCTAATTGGATTTTTCATGTTCTTCCATCTTTATGCCCAAAGAATTGGAATGTCAGTGGCAATTGTTTGCATGGTTAATCAGACTGCAATTGAAAAACTTTCTGACCAAGCTAATGGACATCATCTACTTTTTGACAACAATGAAACTGTTACCATGAACCAACCACAATGTTCTGTGTCTGCAACCAATGGAAATCATACTGTATTGGTTTGTAACATTTTTTAATGAATTTTTTATGTTATGATTTTTTATTTTTCAATTTTTTCAATAGCCTGTAATCAGCCATAAATGTTTTTCACTAATAATAGGATGGTCCTTTTGTTTGGGAAAAGAGTCTTCAAGGTCACATACTTGGGTCATTTTTCTATGGTTATTTGGTCTCTCAAATTCCTGGAGGACTGCTGGCTGAACAGTTTGGAGGAAAATGGGTATTGGTTGGATCTCTTGGTTTGTCTACTGTTGCCACATTGCTCACTCCTTTGGCAGCACGCATTCATGTTGGATGTCTTATTTTCATCAGAGTTCTCTGTGGCATAGGCTCGGTGAGGAATGATGATTATTTTTTGACAAATATATTAATTTGCAATTATTTATTTATTTCACAATTTCATATTTATTTATGAGTTATAAAATTGATACTTCTATTGAATTAGGGCACTTTATATCCTGCTATGCATGCCATGTGGGGACAATGGGCTCCTCCATTAGAGAGATCCACACTTTGTGGAGTAACTTATGCTGGTAAGAAGAAAGACAATCACTTTTTCTAAGAGCTGCATTTTAACATGTGGGCATTGATTTTTATAGGTGCATTGATGGGTAATGTCATTGCTCTGCCTGTGTCTGGTTTGTTGTGCCAATATGGATTTTCTGATGGGTGGGACTCCATCTTCTACGTAATTGGTCGGTTTAAAAAGCTCAGGCTTAAATTATATTTGTTCAGTTCATTCTGGGTTAAACATATCTAAATTTTAATAAACCATGACATTGAGACCAAGTTAATTGCATGACATGCCAAAGTGGTTTTGGTTTTGTACCTTTAAAAATTATGGGGGAAAACCCATTTGTTTTATCAATAGCATTTGAATTTTTATTTACCTATTTACACCTTCCAACATAGGGCAGCAGTCTCTTACCTATTTGGAAAAATATTACAAAATTAAGCTAAATGCAATGGGAAATCTAAATGAAATAGACAGAAAGAAAAACAAATGAAATATTTTTTATGTAAATAAAACAGCGATTAGACAATAAGGAATCTTGCTTCTGTGTCTTTTCATATGGTCCATTCTTTGAAATGCCATTTTAAATATACTTAATGTTACTTAATGTGTTTTGGTCCTGAATAATTTTGTTGTTTTACTGAATTTCAATTATATGCATACTTTTATTGACAGGGATATCATCTACGTTTTGCATTGTTATATGGAGTTTTATTACCAGCAACACCCCAAGTTTGCATCCAAAAATTTCATATGAAGAGAAGAATTATATTGTTAAGACTCTAAGAAATGAAGGTGCCAGCCAAACAAAAACAGATGTGAATAAATAATTGCATTTGTTAAACATTGAATTGTCATAAGAAAAATATTTTAAAATTGTTTTAAGCTATGCAAAGTACCATGGAAAGCTTTCTTCACATCGGGACCTGTATGGGCAATTATTTTTGCCAATTTTAGCACTGATTGGGGACTTTATACATTCCTCACCAATATTCCTACATTCTACAAAGAAGTTCTATTTTTTGACATTCAGTCTGTAGGTTATCATATTTTAACTCACACAATCCAAATGATATTGAAACCAAGATCCAATTTGAATTTCTAGAATGGGTTTTTTTCTGCATTGCCGTTCCTGGGCCTATGGGCCGTGATGAATGTTGCTCCTATCGTTGCAGATAAACTCCAGTCCACCAGGGTTCTCTCTACCCTGGCTGCTCGAAGAATCTTCAACACCATAGGTTTGATTGCAGTTTGGATTGTAACATGTGGTGGTTATAATTAATTTAAATGCTTGTTATGTAGGCCTTGTTGGACCAGCAGTGTTGCTCGTTGGTTTAAGTTTTTTTAACTGTACTCAAACTCTGGCTGCCGTGGTACTCCTAGTTCTGGCTGTTTCCTTGAGTGGCTTTGTTTTTGCTGGATATTTGGTCAACCATATGGATATTGCTCCACAATTTGCAGGAACTCTCATGGGACTTGCTAATGGTATTTCTGCTTGCACTGGATTTATAGCTCCATATGTTGCTGCAGTGATTACAAAAGATGTTAGTCACCCAATAACTATGTTAGTATATTTGAGTCAATAATTCAGTTGCTATTCACCTTTTCAGCAAACTAGGGAATCATGGCAGATTGTGTTTGTCATAGCAGCTATAATCTATGTGCTTGGAGCTATATTGTATTGCATTCTCTCCTCAGCTGAGATACAGCCTTGGGCTAGGGAAAAGTTGAAGGATATCAGTGTTTCTTTGGTGGATGTGAAGAATGACATTTACAAACCCAAAAGCTTGAGTGATGGCAACAAAATTACTGATCCGATGTTGGCATCTGACAAGGAATCATCCACGTTGCAAAATGTGCCCGTTTGATAATTTTTTTTCATGTACTCACATTTTTTTTTGATTTTTTTGTTTTGTTTTGTTTTTTGAGCAAATTTATCATTTAGGCAAGTTTTGCTTGTAGGAATATTATTGCTTAATTGTTTGTGCTTTATTGCGCCATTTGACAAATTTTTCTTTTTTTTCAAGATATTTACTGTTATTTAAGAGTTAAGTTGTTCGTGTTAGGTGCCAATGCCTAGGTATTCTTTTTTTTTTGGATAATTGTTGAAACTTGCTAAGTTTAGAGTTTGACTTTGACATGACATTTGCTCATTTGCTAGTATTTATCTTGTTTTCAGATTTTGTTTATGATCCATAAGTCGGTAATTACTTTGAAATATAGGTATGGTTTTAAAAGTTCTTTTCCCAAGTTTCGTTGACCTCCTCAGCTATGTATACATAGCATTACTATTATTATTTTGTGGTCTTGAAGTTCTGTTGAACTTCTCTACTCTAATCAAATCTTATTAGTAAGATTTGTTTGTTATGAGTTCCTTGATCTTAAACTGATGTATTAATTGATGTCTAAGATTTTTGCTTTATTGTTAGGCGAACACGTTTCCGTTAGCAGTGTCACGACACAAACATGTCTCTTGTGGGATGTGCAATGGCCTCCCAAACTTTTTTTTTAGCCCTTGCGCATTTCAGGCCACTGATCCAATTGATGTAATACACGATTGGCCTAGTTAAGTTGTTTATTGATGTGGTTAAGTTTTTAATTAAATAAGGAAATAGTCTTTTCAGGTTTTTCCAGCGCTTATGTTGCTCCACGGAGTTTTTGCAGTGCGCTGTCTCAGCTTTATGAAGTTATTTGTGCGCAACGGTCATCGAATCCCTCAGTCAGGAAGTCAATGCAGAGTTAGATATTAAGAATGCGAAATGACCTGTCTCGGCCTTTTCAGCTGGCCATCTATTGCTTTGGGTTATTTAGTAATATGTTAAGTAATAAAGTTCGACGATTTGGAGTTTTTAGACGATTAGGAAGATCGACGATGTTCCCAAATTTCGTGGTGATCTGCGCTTGTTTAACAATCCTGTTGTGAAATATGCATTTAAAAAGTCAGCAGATGATATTATCCACACTTCTACCGGTTTTCATTCATTTTCTACATCTATGCTAACTCAATTGTTTTTGAGTTTGAATATCTTCTTCACTACATCACTAGACACTTTTGCTGCAAAAAAGTAAGTTTTTGTTAAAATATATATCGTGATGTCACAAAACATATGAAATTAAATACCTTTGATGAGCTTTTCTTTTTACCGGGTTTTTCCTCATCCTGGGAAGTTGCTTCTTCAATCTTTAGGCTCGAGTTGTTTGTTCCTTCGATGTAAGACACCGAAGGAGAACCGCTTGAAACTTCAGACTCTTTATTTAGTTTCCGGAAAGCGATTAAAGTTACTTTATTTCCTGGTCCATCTTTCGAAATAGGTTCTTGGACAGGGCCTGTAAGTTTTGATAAATCATCAGTCAGAGCTTCTCCGGCGTCGAGTTCATAATATACTCCCTCTTGTATTGGTAGATCAGTGGACGCTGTTGTGTCCTTATTTCCGTTTTCCTTGGTCGTACCTGTCTCCAGGAAATCATATTTTGACATGACGTATTCTGTAACAGAAGATACTTATAATGTTAAGAAATTAGATGCTACGCTCATAATATTCATTTTAATTTTTTTTTAATTTAATTTAATCTTCTCACTTACGTGTTTCATCATCGTAATCTTGCTTCTGAAATTCCTGACTTTCTTCTCTTGCAGGCTCTCGACCAACACTAATTTTCAAATCAAGAATGTCTTTATTGAAGCTTTCGAACTCCTGCAAGATATCATTAAGAACTTGTTCATGAGTTAGTTCATCCGATGTTGATTTCTCTTGCTTTTTGTCACGGGACGTGGTTTCACAAGTAACCTTTTCTTCACTTGAGTAACTTGATGACTCATTTTGACGAACATTGATAATGTCTTTACATTCATTTTCTGGAGAAGATTCGACATTTTCCCAATATTTCAGTAAGTTCCCCGTATGTCCGGTTTTTGGAACTTGTTCTTCAATAACATCACAGTTCCGGACGATGTCATTTTTTAACTCCGTGGGATTGTTTTCAGCCAGTACAAGGACTTGATTTAATTGTTTTTCTAACCTTGGTAGCAAGTACTCGGTATCTTTAGCGTCGTCTTGTTTCTTTTCTCTGAGAGGGGAACTGCGTGGTTCGTTTTTGAAAGCGTGTGATCTTTGGTCATTCGTTTCTCGTGCAATCATTTTATAATCGAGTTTGGACTCTTGGCATTTCGTGGAAGGAAGGGTATCGTTTAAGGAGTTTCTGTGCGCTTCTTTGGATGGTTCGATTCTAGAGCATTCATCCTTCTCAGGCAGAAAGTTGGATAGTTTGTGTGCAATGGTCTGAGAGCCCCAATCAGCAAATATTATGTCGAGGTTTGCATCTCTTTCTTCATTTGAAATGATCGAACAGCGGGAGGTCAACGAATTGATTTGAATTCTTGGAACTTCCACAACTTGATGTTTGACTCCAGAATGGTTCTGGGGAAAATCAAAAGATTCCCAACATGAAGACCCCGTGGGATTCTTACTTCCTCTTAAAATGTCCTGACGAACGTCTGACGTGTTTTTCGTTTCACCATTTTTGTTCGTTTCGTTGTTGCAGCTCTTAATGTTGATCTTTGGCTTCGGAGGAGGAATCGGTGGTACACGAGCAACTTCTTTCTGAGTTGAATTTATTGAACGAATCACAGCCTTCGAATAACAACATGATATTGTGATTAAATTTGAATGTGAAGTCTTCGAACATTATATGTGGAGTATTTAATAACCAGTGTAGCCTTATTAGTCGCACAGGATATTTAAAGATTTAATTGACTAACCAATATTATTAAAGCAAGGTAAATGAAACCTACTCGGTGACCTTCATTGTTATCCATGTCGTCAGATACCTAAGAACTTGTTGATTACAACTATTAACATTTAATTAGCATCAAGACTCCGGAGCGAAAGAAAGGTGTTTTTAAGAGATGAGTGTTTACTCCTGCAGCCAGCCTCCATGCATACCGAACATATAAAGCCTACAAAATCTGCAGCAGCCGTTGTAAATTGAGTCCTTGTTTACAACTCGGAAAGTTTGATACGAAGATGAACTGCCCACATGCACAACTCTACAACTAGAATTTCTCCTTTCAAATTCTTCAAAGGCGCCAAGTTGGCGGTTTATTGAAGACTGAGATTTGTATTTGGATGAAAGCTTAATAATAATGAATATTAAAATATTGCAATACATGATTTTAATAAGATTGGAAAATGTAAGATATTTGTGTTCCAGTATCACTTTTTAAAGACATGTCACAGTATTTAATTTTGTTGGCTCCAAATAGTCGTAATAATTAATATTTAGCTCGTGTCTAAGTGTGGTGATAAATTCTGATTGCATAAGGAAATGAGGCGAGTTATTTTTATCCTATGTTCAAATTTATTTAAAAATCTGATCATGGCCATTCATCAACTGCTCGGGATTCAAAATACAAGCTGCATGCGAAAATATGTCTTCAAAGGTTTAAAATAGCACATGTTTCAGATGACGAGTCATGGGAATCCGTTCTGAACATTTATAATTGAAATAAGATATGATAGGTCTGTAATAACCATACTATCAGCGACTTTACATGTACTTCTTGAATTTTTTTAACAATATATTCATTTGTAAAATATTTATCATGATGCAAAAAATTGGCGGTAAAAATTATTTTTGACATTAGAAAACGATATATAAAACCCATTAATGGGAGATACTTCTGCCTTTATGAAATTGAACATTACTGTATATAAAATATTTTTTTAAAGCACATTTTCAGTGTTGGATTTTTTTTAGAAGAGTTTTGCTTTCTGAAAAGATTTTGCAGATTGTGACTGGCAGTGTTGTAAAAAGTACTGTTCTTCAGTACTTAAGTAAAAGTACAAGTAACACCTATAAAATTTACTTAAGTAAAATTACAAGTATTTGTTAAAAAATATATTCAAATAAAAGTAAAAACCAAAAGCAAAGACCAAAAAAGTATCGCCATTTCATAGTTACTTTAAAAGTAAAAAGTATAAGAACTGAAGCTGTTTTGTAATATCTGGATAGCATGAAATAGGAGGTCATGTAAGGCCCCTAACATAAATCTGTTGGCAGACAGAAGTGGGCCGCGACTGGCGGCAATAGCATCGCCAGATTTGGGCTTCGTGTGGCCCGCACATATGGCACCTCCGCATTTCATGTTGGCGCGCCAACAGCGAGCCCGCGCGAAAAAAAACCATGCCTTTCCTGCTATTTGGGTAGTCATTCGTCAACCACCTCATGCTATTTTATTGTGATCAAACATCATTACGTCATGTTTCAAATCTGGACTTATGTATAAACTGCTAAAACTACAAACTGTTACTACCGTGTTTCCCCGAAAATAAGATAGTGTCTTATATTAATTTTTGCTCCATAAGAGGCTCTAGGCTGATTTTCGGGGGTGTCATATTTTCATGTTCAACAATCCACCAGCACATTTATTCATTTATGTTACACAAATTATTATGCTACAAGAGGTAATGAGCATGTTTGTAAAAGTAATATTTTACAAGATTATTAGAAAACCCTTCAATTAAAGTATTTTTTTTTTTAAATTAGCCAAGTACAATCATGTCATCTTCTTCTGGAACATCATTGTAAATCTCCAAACTCTGAATTCCTGCATGAATTTCTTGCGAATTCATTTCCTGTAGAACCATTGGTCCCAATCTCTCATGTTTAGCAACAGAACTCTCCTTAAATGAGGACTTCTTGTCCATGTCCATGTACCATGTTTGTAGTGCATTGGCAATACAACTGTCAGTAATTTTAGACCATGAATTCTTAACCCAACTCACAATCTCTTGCAGGCTAGGCTTCACAAAGTTTCCACGCTGATTTATCTCCATTCTATTTCCGATGTAGTCATTGATTGCCATGTGCAAATGATCCTTGAATTGTTTATAGCAATATCAAGCATTTATAGGTAAGCAGTCATTCCTGATGGAATCATTATTTGATTGCTTCTTCTCTCTACAAGGAATCTCTTCATTTCTTTTGCGAGGTGAGTGCTGGCCGAATCCCAGATTAGCAAGACCTCTTTGGTCACCTCGCAAAACAAGCGGCAGCATTAAATCGTCCCACTTCCTTAAAACTGCCTGTGTGCACCAAGATTTTTCGGTTTCAAGAACATAAATTCCTGAAATACATTCAATCTTTTCTTTCTTGCCCTTAGTGATGAATAGAGGTGAGGCTTTCTTTCCATCCAGACGAAATGCCAATATGCAGGTAACACGTGCCCTTTCATAACCAATGAATGGATGGAACATAGATTGATGTAGCACCCCTCTGATCAATTGTCAATTGAGATGGTTGACCCATAAACACTGCAGTTTCATCCATAGCAATCATGTTGGAGAGTTCGTTTTTTGGAAAAGTCGATGCCATCAACAAAGGACTTCACGTTTAACAACTTCAGCATCATCCAACCTGAACTTGGGTGTTGTCGATCTTCTTAAAGACAGTTCATATCGCTGAAGGAAGCTATCCAAACCAGTGTTGTGATGCTTTGAATTCTTTTTGGGATATGTCCAGCTGTGGTGCTATTGCAAGAGCAAATGCTTGTATGTCAGCCCTGCACACAATCAAAGCCTTAGATCTCCTGTCAGCAATCCTTTCACAGACATTATCTTCCAAATAAGGAAATAATGGTTGCCGACCTGATCCACACTTGCGCTTAGTATTTCCCTCGTCCACCCGTTGACTGAGGTCGTCATACTCAGCTCGCCATTTGCGGACCATTCGAATATCCAACTTCTTCTCTTTACAGAAAGCGATAAGATTCTTGTCCCGTGAGTCATCCATGAATCCTTTCTTGTACTCGATGGAATAACTTTTTCTTTGTGCACTATCTTGTCGAAATAATAATTAATGGTAAAATACTTAAGACGTACTAAATTAAGATTTATAAACACAACCCGATGCACTGTAGACTGATTGGTCGTCTGTTTACCGCATCTGCTTACCCGCTTAGATAATTGCAAATAAATATAAATATAATTATCATTATCGGTATTTTATAATATTGATATTTCACTAAAATCATACTGATATTAATTTGATAACTTACAATTCAATACATTAATGGATGTACGACCATAAATGCCTGTTGGCGATCTTAACTAGGGCTTATTTTCGGGGAAACACGGTAACTAAGTAATAACATTCACAATAATGAAAGTGTTTTTCTCAATCAATGTATAATGGATAGTCCTAAAGAAGTTACTGTTACGTTTTTTAATATAACTTAAATTAATGTAGTGTAACATAAATATAATAAAGGAATTTAGGCTTATTCAATTCACAAATTATTCGATACTATATTGTATATTTTTTATTTTGAATTTCCGTATGGATGTTGAGATTTTTGAAGGTTTCTGGAGCCGTACAATTGTTAAATGCGCTATTTTCAAGCTCGTTGATTTCACATCAGGGGCGCCACCCACGATTTTTTCAGGGGATTTGATTTTTGAAGACCTTTTATTAGGTTTTTATCATTTGATAGATGATTTTTCTAATGTTATGCCGTTAGTATTTGTTAAATATCGAGATATCATTAAGTAAAACCAGTTAAAACATCAAAAAAGCATCCATTATATTTTTTTATTTAGCAATTTTTGGGGATTAGAACCCTGATGCGCCACTGTTTCACATAAAACTTTTACAGATTTAAAAGAATGGAGGCTCATTTTATTCACAAATTATTCTATGTTGTGTAATGGGTGGATCTTTTATTTTCCTTATGGTTATTGCAGTTTCGTATAAAATCACAAAACCGATTGAAAAAAACTGAACGTTCACTTAAGAGTGATAAGGATGTTGATCATGATGAGAGATAGATTATCATCCATTTTGTAAGAGGATATTGAGAAGCTTAGTAATATTCCATACAAATTCGCGACATTTCATCACACGAGCAAGCCACCTTTAGTGAACTTTGATGTTCTTCGGTTCATTTCATGTTTATGAACAAAAGAGCTTGCCGCAAATTGTTCTCATGACTTAAACATTTCTCCTCTTTCCAAATCCAAATGAATCTTAATTATCATTATCGATTTTCCAAATTTTCCGGTTGGGAACTCCTTAATTCAGAATTTAAAAGTTCACAATAAAATTAATGTAATTTTGTAAAACCAATCGCATCAAAGTTTTGTTAATTTGTGACGCTTGTGGCGGAAAAGTAACGAAGAGTTCCTATGTGATTGCTGCAAAACCAAAAACTATTTTTGTGAGCAGCCACAAGCCGCCATTCAATAAAGAGTCGTCGAGTGGGGTTCTGTGGTCGACATGAATTCATGTTATTTTGCTTAAATAAAAAACGTTGAATATTTTAAAGTCGTTACAAGGCCTAGAAAAATCAGCAAAAACTTTTTAAAAAATTGTTATGCAGTGTTTTTGGATACAAATATAAGAAACAATGACAAAATTAAAGATTTCAACGAAACTTTACGTGATGGGCAAATGTAAATGTGATTTTCGTGATCAGCAGCCAAAAACATATGAGGACGTACAGAATTCAAGAAGATTGTCATTCTCTATAAGAATTCGTAATAGGAAAAATGCATGAAAATTTCCGTTTTGAGAATGTATCTAAGAATAAATATCGATTCATTTGTAATTCTTTATAAGTAAACCTTAGGCAATGATCAGACTCAATTAATGTATTAATAAAATTCAACAATATTACGTCATTATTGATCAAAAGAAAATTTACAACACTTAATTAATATATTGTAAATTAAAACAAAACATTATTTTCCACATACGTTTTAACTTTTAGGCTATTTGATGATGATGAGTTTGAACTCTGCTCTAATTGAACAAATCGAAAAATTCAGGAAAAAAAATAGATTAAAAGCCAACCTTTAGAGATACAAATGCATGTAATATATTACAAGATTTGTAACAAATAGAGGTATTTGATAATTACATTTAATATATTATAATTTAGTGTTTATCGCGATTTTTAAGATAAAAACAGGAATTTAGAATTGAGCAGATCAATTGTATAATATAATAATTTACATATTTAAAACCGCCTCAAAATTACTTTTTATAATATGTATAACTTGTAATGTCGGCAATTTCAGGATTTATTAGTTATGTCATTTCCATACGTAAATTTTCACGGGAGATAACACCGTCTCCTTGATCAAATTGCTCTAAAGGAATTTTGAAATATTGTCTATTTGTAAACAACAAATAGTATGTTAAAAATAATTTGGAATAATCGATTGACTGATTATCATTAAAATCGGTTAACCAGAATTATAATATAATTTACCAATTAAAAAGATACAATTTTAATTTATTCAGTATTTGGAAATATGCACTTTTAAATAATTCCTATAAACAAAATGCAATTCTTTTTTAAATTAGTGTTAACATTTGCATTGACATTGGTTCATGAATAGCGCTAATTTTACTTTGATGTTTGAGTTTGTTTAGAACTAGTCGCTGGCTTATTCTGCTCTTGTTATTACTTAGGATTCTAACTTGACACTGCTTTGCGCGCGGGAAATTCATTCAATTTCAAGCCAATTTTATTAAATCAATCGTAAGATTTATTTGAGCTTTGATTTATCACCTACGATGATTCAAGTTATGATCTTCAATATCATTTTCTCATGTCCGGGTATGGATTGAATGGAATTGCTAGCACAATTTTAAAGTTATATATTTTGATTTAGAGGAGTCAAAATGCCGTTCATTGATGCATCTGGAATGAAAATAAATTTCCCTTATGACCCTTATCCATGTCAAGTTGATTACATGGAGAAAGTTGTTCAGAGTTTACAAACTGTAAGAATAAATTGATATTTATTTTATGATCTTTTAAATTATGTGAAACACTTACTTGAAATGTGCAGGGCAATAATGCCATTCTTGAAAGCCCAACAGGAACTGGTAAAACACTTTGTTTATTGTGTGCCTGTCTTGCATGGCTGGAAAACAAAAAAGCACAAATTGGGAACATCAGGTGGAAGGCTGAAAATGCTGGGCAGGAAATGCCAGATTTTATGAAGGAAAATGTTTCATCAGATTATAGAAATGAACTGACAAAGATGTTGGATACTGCTGCAGGATCTTGGAATGGAGAAATGGGTAATTCAATGTGAAAATGTATAGGAAACATTTTATTCATTATGTTGAATTAATGGATATTTCTTCCAGGTGCTCCAAAAATTATTTATGCATCAAGAACTCATTCTCAACTCAATCAAGCCATGCAGGAGTTTAAGAAGACATCATATAGATAGTAAGGAATTTTTGTATTTAATTTGGTTTATTTCACTTCTTTATTGGACAATAATTTATATGACTAAATTAACTAATCTTATTGCTTAGAATCTGATTTATTAAAAATGTAAACTCCAACCTCTAACATAAAATCAGATTATAAAAATCAACATTGCAATAATTGCAAGTTAATTTCAGCTTAAAAGCTTGTGTTATTGGCTCCAGAGAACAGTTATGCATACATTCTCAGGTTGCCAAAGAAACTAACAACACCACAAAAGTAAGTTTTACTTAGTTATGAACTTTTCCACAATTTTGTTTACAAAAAATCATCTCACCACAAATTCTCAGGTCCATCTGTGCAGGTCTAAAGTCTCTTCAAGATCTTGCCATTTCTTCAATAATGTTGAAAGTATGACGTTGTATTATCCTCTAGTTGGTTGAATTTGGATGTAATTTTTGTTATTATTTTATAGCTTTCAAGACTCAGGTAGTCGATCAGGTGTTGGATATTGAAGACTTAGTTGGCCTTGGTCAGAAAAACAAGTTCGTCATCATGTAACACTAAGCATGATTAAAATGTGTTTATCTCTCAAACTAATTAATATCCAGTGTTTGCCCCTACTATCTCACGAGAGAATTGAAGAAAGATGCCGATCTCATATTTATGCCGTACAACTACCTCCTCGATCCTAAGGTTTGCACGTGTAGATTTTACTTGTTATGCTTGTTATTATGATTACATTATCATTATTGTCATGATTCATCTGCTATGGATGAACTTTTGGCAAGAAATCTTCATGTTTGTAGATGTTTTTGTTTCTTTCTCAGAGTCGAAAAGCTCATGGAGTTGAGTTGCAGGGGAATATTTTAATATTTGATGAGGCCCACAACCTGGTAATATTTCTTTGAATTGAGATAAATGGAATGAATCACATAAAGTTGTTCTTGAATTCTCCTTTAGGAGAGGATCTGTGAAGAAAGTGCCTCATTTGATTTCTCAAGCAGTGACTTGGCTTCTGCCATTTCAGATATCAATAGGATTATCCAAAAAGTTCAGGAGTGGCAATCCACAGAAATCAGTGCTTCTGCAGATTCTGAATCTCCTGCAGGTCTGAATATTTTATGAGTTTGGCTTCAAATTTATTTTTCTCTTTTAGATATGTTCCAATGTTTTCAAAAGTAAAGGACTATTTTATTTGGACAGTTTTTGATTACAGCATGGAGGATGTCCTTGCCTACAAAAGTTAGTTTGTTGATGCTGGGCATTAGCCATTAAAACATCTCGAGTTGTCAATGTCATGTTTTTAGGTTGTTTACTGAAATTTGAGGAACAAATTGATTGCATTCCCGTGTCAGGGGAGGGTGAGACGTTCCCAGGAGAGTATGAGATTTCAATATTTAAAAAAAATTAATTTATTGAATGTATGTGATTGTTTCTGAAGCACTGCACAATGCTGACAATCACCTTCATTAATAGGATCAGTTACTGACTTTTTACACTTTCAATTAATTGTTTTCAGAAAAATTTTTGAGATTTTGTCAGAAGTTGGTTTGACTCTCTCAACAAAGAGTGCATTTCAGGAGCTAACAGACAAAATGATTTCCACATTGGCAAATGATGGTTTGTTTTGAAAATAGTTCTGAATGAATGTTTGGTTTCTCACATGATTGGATAACATTTGTTGCTCTTCAACAGCTACTAATGCTGTGTTTTCATCAAGAGGTGGAGGTTTGGCCAAGTTTGGTGATGTGATGCAGGTGGAGGAATATTTCAATTAATTAATTAAAACATCCCAATTGAGGATGCTGTCATGAAGTTGAAAACAGACAAATTGAATTAATTCTAAAATTTTTTCAAATTGCAGGTCGTTTTTACAAGAGAACCACCAGAAAAGATGGATTTCAAAAGCTATATAGGGATTGTGTCAAAACATTATAAGGTATTAATATATTTGTTATTTGTTTAAAACTATTACTGACTGGTGGATGTGACTTAGCTAATTTCTAATTGTTCTGCAGAATTCATGCTCTTAACTAACTAATTACAAAATATATATTCATACATTTTATAATTATACATTCATGTATAACACTCATTCGTCATAGAATTTAATTTGATATTTGTAAAGCCCGATGACTTTACTAGTTTGGCATTAGGTTTTAATGGTTTAATATTCATCTCCATTGAGCTTCATTGGTTGCAATGAGAATAGCACATTTTAATTGCATATTTGAAGGTCCATTTAAAAGTAGAAGCACCAAGAATTAAAAAGAAAGTTGAGGTTTGGACTGAAAATGTTCCTCAGTCAAAGATGGGTGAGGGTTCTTTACTTACTTTTGACACCAGTTTTGCTGTTGCTATTAATAGATTTTCCATCCTATTGATAGTAAAGTATTGAACTGAGGTCTTTTCAACTTAACAGGACGAGTTCTGAGTTATTGGTGCTTCAACCCTGGATATACAATGGCTGACCTCAGGAACAATGGGGTCAAACTCATCATTTTGACCAGTGGAACTCTTTCGCCTCTAACCTCTTTCATATCAGAGTTTGGAATGTTGGTGTTATATTTTATTTGTGTTTGTTCATTGATTCATATTTTTACTTTTATTTCCAATTCTGTGTTCCTTTTTAACTTAGAGATTTTCCTGTGAGGCTAGAAAACTCTCACGTCATCACTCAGAAGCAGGTCTCAATTGGGTCGTTGGAAAAAAGTCCCGATAATAAGTTGCTCAGTTCAGCTTATGAGAATAGGTTTGCTCTTACATTGAAACCGGTTGCAATTATCTTATAAAGTCTTGCCTTGTCTTGTTGATGCAGGTTCAGGGGAGAGTATTTGGAAGGTCTTGCATATACAATAAGTTAGTTAACATAATTGATGTCGTTAGTGATATCAACAACCTTGAATGTTAAGTGAAGCAATATTGGCATGTAATCATTTGTTTAACTTTTAATTTTTAGTAAATTTTGCCAAAATAATTCCAAAGGGAGTTCTGGTTTTCTTTCCATCCTATCCTGTCATGGAGAAGAGCTTGGAACATTGGAAGGTTTGCGGATTCCATTTTAAAGGAAATCCAATTTGATTCTCGTGATTATTAAACAAATCGACCCATCGACAGACCTGTGGTTTGAGGGACCGACTGGAGGCACTGAAGCCCATATTTGTTGAGCCAAAAAGCAAATCTGAGTTTTCACTGGCCATGCTTGGTTTTTATGAAAAAATTAGAGATTCTGCTGGTGCCATCTTCATGGCAGTGTGTAGAGGAAAGGTAAGTGGTTGTGACATATTCAATGCTTTTTTCTATTTCATTGTGTAACCATCCAGGTGTGTTACAGGTAAGCGAGGGACTGGATTTCGCTGATAACAATGGCAGGGGAGTGATAATTACTGGCCTGCCCTACCCACCAAGAATGGATGCAAGGGTGAAGTTGAAGATGCAGTTTCTCGATGAAACAAGGAAAACATCAAATACCGTATGTTTTGTTTTATTCAATAAATAGTTAATTTATGTTTAATTGTGTTTATTATTGTTGTTGTTATTATTATTATTATTATTATTATTATTATCATCATTATTTATTGTTGTTTGAACATATTTTGATGTATTCATCTCTATAACTAACAGGTTACGATTTTCTGATGTTGTTTCTTTTATTGGTCAGGGTCTTTCTGGTCAAGACTGGTATGTTCAGCAAGCATCAAGGGCAGTCAATCAAGCCATAGGTCGAGTCATTCGACACAAGAATGATTTTGGGGTCATCCTGCTATGTGATGCTAGGTTGAGTGGTTTACAAAGTGAAATAAATATCTCATTAACTAATTAAGACAATAAAACAAGCATTAATAAAGTTATGTAATAAACAATTGCTATGTCAAGTCAAGAAATCGTATGAGAAATCATATGCATCTGAAAAACTGATATTGTTAATAGCATCAACTTTTTTATCTTAACCCAGGTTCAGCAAGTTTCGACAGCAACTGCCTCTGTGGCTGAGGTCTGTCATGAAGGTTCATCAAAACTTTGGTGCAGCTCAACTTGAAGTCAAGCAGTTCTTTAAGAATTTTGATTCAGAGGTTTCTTGCATCATAGTTTTTGTCAAATTACATGCAAATATTTTATTTCTTATAAATTTGTTACGAAACGTTGTGAATTTTTAAAAATTATTACCAAACTAAATTATCTTCTCCCAGATAGACCACACTAGCTCCATTGTGACCACAAAATGTGTCCAAAGTAATGATAACTTTTCTGTTGGGAGTAGCTTTGAGATTATTGGAGGAAAGAACAACAAAGTCCTGAAGGCATCTGCTGTTGTTAATCATTATGCCTCTCTTTGTGGTTGGTTTTGCAAACACCTTACAGAAGAAATATTTCACACATTTGTTACAAACAATTCAAGTCATTAAGGCTTATACATTTGTTTAGAGAATATGTTTTGGTTAATTTCATTGCAGATGACAATTATCCAGACGATTTCTTGGCACAATATTCTAGGCCTGCTAAAGTCCCTGCTCAGCCTGTTCAGTCTAAGAAAGGTCTTCTTTCTGCTCTCAATGCTGCAGAGGTTTTGGTTTGATCAGTATTTCTTAATCAATTCCAGTTTTTCCTCAAGTGATGTTTTTAATTCCTGTCAATGTAGGAATCCACTTCATCGAAGCTGACAAAAGCCCAAGATAGTTTACAAACTTCATCCAAGAATCACATTTTTTCCAAGTCCAAAAATAGCACTGAGATTCAAATAAAGAATGTAAGTTTGGATATCAAAACACATTGATGTCACCATTTAAACATGATTGATGTGGTGTAATTACTATTTCATCTTTCAATCAAGAGACGAACGCTGCTTTTGCCATCAATCAATAGCTACCTGCAGGAAATTAGGAAAGTTTTCAGTAATGAAACATATTGCGAATTCAAACAAGTTCTCAGTGATTACAGAGTTGATCATGATGTTAACAAACTTTTGGAAAAGCTGGAGAGGTTATTTGACATCCTCGAACCAAACAATTTGTTTATTATTGTTGGTAAGTTCTTTCAGTGTCTCTAATTTATGATTATGCTAATGCTATTTTATAATTAATTTTACAGGCCTTTGCAAATTTATAAGGCCCAGTGACCGAGGTACTTTCAAGGAGTTATGCTCAAATATAATTGGTCCTTCATTTGAGGAAGCATTGGGGCCATCTTTGCCAGAAGAAGAGAAAGTCGATGATCCTGTCAAATGTTAGTTTGATCTGACACTTTAGGTTACTGATATGCATTTGGGCTACATAAGCTTCAAATATAAAATCAGTTCTAAGAAATGATCTTTGCTAACTGCTTTTAGCTCCACCAAACAAACGACTAAAACTTGAACATTGTACCAACAAATCAACTTGCCAAACTACTGTGAGGAATTATTTTAATGTCTTTTAATGTTCTTGATGTCATATTAGTTGTTTGTACTTTCCAGATGATGGATCATTTTATTAAAAAAGATACTGAAAAGGCATCTTTGACAGTGCAAGGCCACATCAAATCCTCACATTCAAGTGTAAATATGGACTCCAAAAGCCACCTCCAAACTGGGAGCCATTTGTCTTCACAAGGGTTGAAGTTGCAGTCAAAACTGACTTCAAAGTCCCCTGAAAAGCCAAAAAATGTGAAACTTCAGTCCACAAAAGAAATGACATCTACCACAACTTGCTTAAAAAATGGTTTGAATGATTAAAATATGTTTCTGTGATTTGTCAATGCAGTTTTTAAAATAGATATGTACACTCGATGGATGTCCGTTCTGATCGTAGATTTATTGAACCTCTTCTGAAACCACTTTGATATAATTATGGAGTGGGTAATTGTGGCTGCAGTTTATTATTTATTAGTATTCTGCTGCTAGTTTTTAATATCGTTGATATTAGAAGTATAATTGTAGTTATTTTGATCTTGTATTAGGTCACTAATTTAGTGATTTTGTTTGACCACTGAGTCTTGCGATATTGGTTAGAAATGGCTATCATACCGAAGAAGTGTCCATTGTGCGATAATGTTCACGAGGGTCCATTGGCAAAGTCTTCTGTCTGCGGTCATTCTTGTTGCCGAATATGTTGGGAAAAAGCTCTTAAATCTGTTAGTTATTGCAAGTTGGATTGTGTTTCCACAGTTTAACATTTCCTTTAACTTAACTTGCTTGCAGACCAAGTCATGTACATTCTGTGGAAGTAAATTAAAGAGAAAATACTTACAGCTTGGCTACTTTCTTTCCTGATCTTTTCTCTAAGAACTCTTTGTAATCATGTCTCTCAAAAGAAACTCAGCTACATTATCCTTGCTATGAATACCAGTAAGAGGTCTTGAAGAAATTTGAAATTTGTTACAAGACGTCTGTTCAGCTTGAGAGTGCATAGACTTTCATGGTAGGCCTGCGCTGTAAGCATCAGCAAATCTGGGATTTAAGTTGAAATTCAGAAATCGATGCTTTGGGTTCCGCGGTTTTATTCCATATCGCGCATCTTGTCAATAGAAATTTAACCAAAGGCTTTTATATTTTTTCTTTTTATTTGAACAAAAGAGTTTGATGTAAATTTCCTAACTAGTTTCTACAAAAATGTCGTGGGACCAAGCATGCATAAATATTCAGGTAACTAATTCGAACTAACTTGAATCAAGGTTTTTTGTTGGTGAGGGCGCGGGTCGATATTGTGACGGAAATAGTCAACAATGTTAATCTTGGAGTTAAGTTACCAGAAGAGGCTTTTGCTGACCGAGGTGATTGCAGTTTTAAGCAATTTTATTCTTGCCTGACTTTCAAGGACTCGTTTGCTGCAGTGGTTTCGTTTAGTAAACCCATCTCCAAATGCTCGCAAGTAACAGCCGCAGGACTGACTACCGCAACTTGCTGTAAAGGGAATCCAAATTTCGATTATGATAAAATCATTGCGTAAATTATCCACCGATCGCCAAATTTTTGCAGAGTTACCTCGGTTTCAGCCTTTGCTTTCTTCGTCGCTCCATCAACTTCATGATCGTGAGGAGCCTCCTTTAAGGAACTTGTGGGCACATGAGATAGAGTCGACTCCTTGGCTTCACTTATTTTACCTGGGTTAACTTCCGAATTGTCAGACTTTGCCAAGTTTTCCTGAGACATCTTGCCGGTCATATTACCTCCGAGCCAATTCACAATTGAATTGAACTGCTGCATCGCCATCCGATTGACCTTCTCATCAAACTCCAATTTCGACATTTTCATCTTCAGATCACCAACTTCTTTGTTCGAATCTCCACCAGCAGCCGAAGCTTCTTTGATTGAACTTTCTTGCTCTAAACCTTGACCTTCATTCCATGATTCCTCATCGCCTTCTGGAATGCTTTTCAAGTTACCACTTGGATGCCTCACAATTAGATCGTGGATGTAAGTGACGATGTTGTCGCAGGCTTTCCTCAGCTCAATCTGAACCTCGTTCAGGATTTCATTCTTCATTTGGATCAAATATTTTCCATTTAAAGACTTCTCTGTAGAGTCACTCTGCTTGGCTATTTCTTCTAAAAGTTGCTGCAATGTGTTCTAGTCATTTACCCACAATTCGTGTTGCAAACTGGTTTATGAATAATGTGGCAGAAAATAGTTATAATGCACGAAAAAGCTGCTAACCAAACTTTTCAAGTTGTTGATAGCCACTGATTCACCGCTCTGTGAAGTGCCTTCCTTGATGTCATTACTTACAATGCCATCTCCAAGAAGGTGACCTTTTTGAACCATAAGAAGCATGTCTTCTTTCTCCTTCAACATGGCCGCAAATTCTCTCCTGATAGCCTTTCTCTCCTTGAATCCTATTCCTGCCGACTTGTTCGTCTGCCTAGCTGTCATGGCAAAAGCTCCCAGGTCCTGAACTGGAATAACGTATGGATCCCCTTCCCCTCTCTCGACAACACATGGTTGATAGCAAGGATGGATGTAGGGCGGATTCATCTGGTGTCGGCTCATTCTTTAACATTATTAACAATTTGACTGAAAAATTGAGATTTATTAATATTTGATATTAATATGAAACTAATTACGCAAATATTTCGCTTCCTTCGTGCTGCATTTGAGCAGCCATTTTGTTCGTCATTATGAACTGTTGTCGCTGATCAACAGAGGCAATCGAGGAACTTCTTAATGGCTCAGATTTTGATGACCTCAGGCTCAAAATGTGATGACGCCCTTCGCTTGGCCCTTCGCTGAGACTTTGCACCAACTGTCCACGGTTTGTGTTTCTGCTGCTCGATGATTGATCGAACTGTCGCCAATGTTTAGAGTTGCATGCGTTCTCAGCGTCCCCTGACGAGTGAAAAGATACGGCTTGGTTTGGCAGCGAATAGGTTGAAGTCTGGAAGAAGAAATCGATCATTGTTCAGTTTGTTTCCATGATTATAAAAAAATCTCCCCCCCCCCCCAAAAAAAAACAACACTGACGTTGGCATAGATTTGATGATCTTTGTTGCTTAAGTTGTCTAATTTGAACTGTTGATTGTTGTTGCGGTTTGTCCATCGTTTTATAGAGGCATAGATGCTTCCGATGACGGGTTGCCACTCTGGTCCAGTGACATTAGCAGCTTCCACTCCTTTTATTCCTTCTACCAGATCGAACTCAACCTTCTCTCCATCACCCAGACTTCTGAGAAACTTATTCGGGTTGTTTCTCGTTATTGCAGTTTGATGGACAAAAACATCCTCGTGAGTATCATCCCTATTTCATTTATTATTAAATTCATTGTGTGGCTGTAAACATGCGCTTTATCGCACCGATTGGTAAATAAATCACCTCGTTATAAAGCCGTAACCATTCTTCACGTTGAACCATTTAACCGTACCTGGTATCCTAGCATCTGTTTAATGGAACTTAGATGAATCAAATACCTATAAGTATTAAACTCTCGAACAAAGTATTTAAACTAACTTGAAATTAATTTCTTTTCCGGGACATGTGGGCATTGTTCAAATGATTTCGTAATCAGCCTACCCGCGTAAGGCGACTCCGCAGCTGACTGCATCATTGGTAAATTAGCTGTTAAAAGTTCGAATTTATATTTGCTGTCCGGAAATTACTGTAAGAGATTTTAAATTAATTTTCAGGAATTTAAAAACCAAGTAAATGCTATTCGCTAAGTTTTGAAAACAGTAGCTACTTTCTTGACGTTTAAAACCGTTCGCCAAGAAGCTGGTTAGCGTCAAGGTAATCGTGATGTCATCAACGTAAACAAATACCGAACAAGGTTGCGTTTGATTTTAATTATTATTTTAAACAGTATTTAAAATTCCTTAAGTAATAAGTTACTTGAAGCATTTTTTTTACAAATAATTTATCAATTTACGTAATCAATTTACGATAAATCAAAACAAGTATTAAACACATTATGATTTTGGTGACAGACATATATGAAATAATTAAAACGTATTTATGGAAACCTGGAAGTAATCACAAGGTATTTTTAATTTTTATTCCATACAAACAACAATAAATTGATTTAATTTTATGAAATCGGGATTAAGATTTATAAACTCGCATAAAAACTAATCGTACATTAACAAATTGAAACCACGATCACTTTTAATATCTAAATTCATCGCTGCGTCAGTAAACTCGAATGCAATCAAACAATGGCGTTTGTAAATGCTTATACAAAGTTTGGACATGTGTTAAAGATGCGATACCGTACAGAGAGATTGCTCTACGTTTACACAAGGGAAAATCTTAATGACGGGATCACTCAAATTCGTTTCAAGACGGACATCTGGTATCTCTGGGTCTTCATCGTATTTCAATTTGTTTTGGTAAATGAAGTTATTTGGCTTGATTTCATTGTGATCAAACTAAAAAAGCAACTAAATTTAAAAGTTGCTATAATAATATCTGTTGCTATTGAGTTGAATTTTATAAAAAATGTTCTGACCGGATTTCATGGCACATACTTCATTAAATTACGAGGAAGAAATAAATGTCAGACAGTCGATGATATGCTATTTAAAGCATTCATTTTATTTAAATCAATCATCAACCAATGGTGTTAGATAGAATAAATACCAAGCGTGATGGGTATTAACTGGGAGAGAAACTAATGTTTGTCAAGAAGTTTAAAAGCCTGTCTGTCGCACTTATTATAAAAAAATGAACAAATCTGGTCAGGTTGTTCTGGGCACGAGGTATTTCATTGCTAGTGATATGAAGCGACTTTTCAACGGCATCGATAGTTTTGGAAATACTTGCGGCAAAAGCAACAGGAAACTCTTCCAGCACCCATTTTCAGGAATGGATCATTCCAAACGGGAGTAACTGTATTCAGTACTTCTCCTTTAAATAAGATTGTCTTACGAGAACTTGACATTCTAGATATATGATGTATTTGTTGCACGATGTCAATACAACAGAAGCTTCGCTTTGCGTTTCGGCATGCATGGACATCCCCAATCGGAACATCTACGAATATGCTTATCCGATTATGAACATCGAGAATTTGTGCTACTCTATTGGAATCAAATGTTGGAAAACTGGTCGTAAGACAGAGTAAAATATTAATTGAAATGGTTTATTTATCATTGACTCTTTATTATCAAATTATCATATGGAAATATTGATTTGATTTCCTAAATAGTAAGACCAACTGGGGTAGATCCGTTCTAAGATCAACCTTTCACATTTTTTTATATTTACTTTACATTATAGTTACTTTAGGTTATTTGATTTTTAAACGATTTGTAATTTTACGAAGAGTTGAAGTTTGAAAATTTAAGAGACTTTCCAAAAGAATTTAAAATGATATTGAATGGTGTGACCAGTCTTAAGCTTTAAGTTAATGTATATCTGTGTTACGCTAATTTAATAGCATTAAACAAACTCCTGAGGGTTGCTATAAAGTTATGGATGATTAAAATTTAAATCATTTAAATAAGTTTAAACATTGCATAATTATCCTCAAAGGATCCACCACTGGAATCGGTGCTACCCAGAAGATGCAAGCATAAAGGACGTTTTATGCAAAAGAGAAATTTTTAAAGTGTTTATTTGATATTTTGCCTTTAATAATTTGAATAAATATTTAAAATAATTTCTAGGATTATACCCTTGATGTTATTTTCGGAATTTTTAAACTTGGCTTTGTCGTTGTTCTGGGTTTTGGTGAGTTTCTAGAAAATTAGTCTAGGCTTTCAAACATTTCGAAATGATGGCCTTCCCATTTGTCATTTTAGCTTTAACCCTGTTTGGTATGTGGTTGCTGCTTCAACATCCTTATTATTTTTCAAAGCATGCTTTCTTGTCACTGCCCATTGTCTGTGGAGTTTCAACCGCCTATTTCTGGTGATAGAATTTGTAATAATCTTAAATTTTGTAAATACTTCCTTAGAAATATTACCGTGAAATTACTTTACACGATCCTTTGAACCACTTTACAAAGAATAAAAGTGCGAAAGGTCTATTTAAATAGAACTCTTAATTTGTTAACAATCACAAAGGATGTAATATCTTGTGAATTATTTACTTCATAAAATAGAGCATTTCTTTTAGACATTTTTGTCATTGGTTTATAACGAGGTTTAAGGAGAGTTTCTTGAAGTCAATGAACATGTAATAAATTCTAGCAGTGTCATACGATATTAATTAAATTAACCTTATTAATTTATTAGGTATCAATTTTTGACTTCTGATGTCAAGAATATGGATTTCTTGTACATTTACCACTGTCCTAATTGCATTAATCTGGTAATGGCTACCGTAATGTCGTTTATTTTGGTGAGTGTTGCTAAAATTTCTAATGCTAAAGTTTATGATAGACATATCTAAATGGTTTAATTAATTTATAACAAAGATGCTGGTTTTGTGGGATTTGAACAACTCTGAATGGATGGAGAAAGTCGGTCTTCAAATATTTATATAGTATATTTTCGATTAATTATTGAAGTGAATGAAGGTGATCAATTCAGGAATCTGTCCTCCTGAGGCTTTGCAGTGGGTCTATTAAAAACATTCCCGGAATTTGTTTCAGTCCTCTTCTGGTGATTCGTAATTTCATCGAATTTATTAGCTTAATGCAATTATTCATTTAAGTTCTTCGTTAAGGAGAAAGTAGAATTGCGTGCAAAAAAGCAGCACATTGTCAAACAACATCAGCAAACTTGTTTGCCGTATATGATATATTTCATTATTTGCTTAAATAACGAACCATCATAATACATTCTATTTTCTAATTACCCAGATTATTGCGGTGGAAATTATTTTTATTTGCAATGTAATCGTCATGTATTTACTCATGAGATCATGCTGTTAGTATTTTTATGCTTTGCTGTTGATAGATTTCGCTATGAAATGAATTTTACCAATTATAGATACACCACTGGAGAGGAACAACGCTCTGACTTATAAGGAGCCACTCTTCGTCAAAGTTGTAGAGCCACCGTTAATTAATTTAATTAATAGCTTTAATTGTCACTGTTAAGGTCATCACCTAGGGTATATAACAAAGCAAAAATTTATCTTGAACTTATTTCCAAATTTAAGCACACATCGTGGTTCTTCTACGTAGTATCCTATTGGACACTTCGCTTCATTTTCAACTGTGGACTCTACTTAGGCAGCGATACTGTTTGCCGTTGGTATTTTGATCCGTGAGTAAATAATTCTAGGAAATTCAAAACCCATTTCAAAATATCATTTGAACTCCTCTTTGAAATACATCAGAAGAGCCTCTAACGGGTCTCGGATAAGACTGTTTCAGCCTGCTATTAGTTCATTGGCTGTTTTTCACCTTGGATCAGCTGTTAAAGGCACAATAATGTATTGCTTTGTCAATAAACTTATGATCTTCATTTTTTCATCATATTATTGGAAGTAGGTCATCTATTATTTGAATTGCAATTTAAATGGCAATTCGAAGTAATTGTAGTTAAGAATATCATGGAAAATATTAAATTATTTCATAAATGAAATAATTAGCATAGCCTCAGAACTGCAGCTATTGTTATATATATATTTTACCGAATACTGTAGAACCAAGTGATTTTATTAGCTTCAATCCAGACAATTAAATTATAACCAATAATAAAAACATCGATGCGGCAATTAACGCATTTTTCAGAGTGAAATCGAAGCAACTTGGAGATAAAAAAGTTTCAGTTGGATACATTTACAACTTCTATGAACAATTCCTAAGATACATTGATCCAATAACCTACACTTCGATGGGTTTGCAAGTTGATTGCAATTTGATTTAATAATTTCGTTTACCAATTTTTTTTTATGCAGCCATGTTTGGCTTCGACTTGCAAATTTCATCTCAAATTACCTTTGTAACACTATTGAGTGACTTCCAAATCCGACACCAGTATCGCATGAAGCAAGTTTCTAAATCGATCGAACATTTCAAATACTCCATCCTGGTCTCAGTTTATCTCATGTTGGAGTTTGGTACTGAGGTAGGCGTAAACTACACAAGGTGCAACTTTATTTTCATTGCCTCATTAATATTAACTAGGCATCGAAGGATTACCTGTGCACCAAAAACCTTCCCGTCCTCGCTGCACTCATGGTAGCGTATTTCGTCATTGGAGACTTAATCGACCTTGTGGAGGTGAGTTTCTGGTCTTACTCAAAACTTTAACACCACAACTTTTTAATTTCCTGTTACCATAAACAAAAATCTTATTTTAAAATAATAAATTCAAAGTCAGCAAAACCGTCCAAAGTAAAACACGTCACAAACTAACTTCAACAGCAAATATACCACTCCTTCTTTATGTGTCTCTGCACAGACTTTGGATGCAACATAACATCAGATGAGAACAATTTTACCAGAAGAAATCTCATGAAGGTAAATAATGTTCGTTATTAACAGCTATAGATGTTTAAGCATCAGAATCAAAGTACCATTGCTACAAGTCACATTAGTTTATCTTCGCATCCACTTATATCAATTTCCCCTCAAATGTATTAACACCTGGTTGCGTGGTAGATGAATCCACCAGATTTGAATTTTTAATTGTATGCTATTTCAGTACTACTTGTATCACATCGATGAAGAAGAAGCAAATGATAAGCTTGTTGATTAGATGTAATTTGTTATAAAGAAAAACACCAAGAATTTAAATATTTTTCTGACTCATAACTTCATGAGGTTATAAAATGTCATGAGGTCCTTATCATGAGTCAAATGAATGAGAATGACATGGTGACAAACATCATCATCATAGGCCTGACTTCTCCTTCTCATCAAATTGAATGACGTTCAATTCATGGTCAGGTGTTGACATGAACAAGTTGACATCTGGTTGATATAACATTCTAAATTTAAAACCAAATATTTGATAATTATTAGTTAATTACTTTACAAATTTTTAATAAGTGACAAAAATAGTTTCATCAAAATTAATATAGAGACAATTTATATTGAAGCAAATAAAACAAACCATTTGTGACAACCTCCTCGCTCTGATCAACTATGTCTTCCATAATGCTTGTACTCACTTGATATGAAGTTGATTCTGTGTGAGCTTGGTTAACTCTTGGAAGGCTACGCTGCTTGTACACATCCTGTATCAGTTGATTTTCTATTTGCTTACTGCAATAAGAACGATTTACTGGAATAAAAGGTTCTGAAAGTCCAACCTAAAAAGAGTAACAACTGACATTGCACGGCTCTCAATGATTGTTGCTATTGAGTTGAGTTCTGTAGAAAAATTCTTGACAGCTGATGCCAACATTTCAATCTCAACAGCTGTCCACTTCCCTCTGAAGTCAAATAGAAAATTAAAGAGTGTCTAATTTCACTTTAAAACCCACAACAATCATATTTATTTTCAAAGAATCACCGCTCCTAACAAAATTAAATTTTGAAAAAGTTTTAGATTGCCTAAACGAGGCAACATACTTGGAGTCATCAAGTTTCGTCTCACACGGTAACAAATGTGTTAGCTGTCCCAGACGTGTCATGGCCTCTCCGGCAGTCATGAACAATTCCGCAACCTTAAGAAAAGTTAATAACAAAAATACTTCATTTGATAACTCGACCGGACTCATTATACTCTAAAAGTAAAGAAAAGAACGTGTAAAGCTATTCTAAAAACAAATTATGTATACCTTTTCCGGATTTACCATCTTTAACGTATTAATTTATGAGCACATACGAACAGAAACACCGAGCGGATCAGGTCCATCCCATACGATAACCAAATCAACAAATATAAAAGTAAATGTCTATTGCGAATTACAGTTGAGGTAAATCACAATATATTAATAAGCAATTATAATACATTGTGATAAACAATTAAAAATTAGAATTTTTTAATACAATTACTTAATTATTAACTAAGCTCTGCAAAAATTAGTATTTAGAATTTATTTAATTGACATTTTTATTTTAAATTTAAATAAATGATACAAATTTGTTCTTATCACCAAAGCAGTAATTAAATAATGACAAATTGGTATTCAGATGGTTTTTAGTTTTGTATTCACTTACTGCGCAGATTGCAGATTGGTAGCGTAACAGCTGCATGAATTATAACGAGTTATTTTTTTCAAACTTTTAGAAGCTTACTGAAACCTCAGAATGTTTCGTAGCTGGAGAATGAAAGTTTCCCTAACCGATTTTCCGATGGTCAAATAAGCTATTTGGCTTACTATTTGGCTATGTGTCTTGCTTGAGAAGTGGACATAAATAACACCAAGCGCTTAGGAGGGGGAGGGGGCTGAAGAAATATGATGCAATGTAGGATGCACAAATCGATAAACCCATCGCTTGTTGTGTCTCATCAAATTTGGCTGGTTGACCCAACGAATGAATTTTAAATCGCGCTAAAGCTGAAACTCAAAAACGTCAACAGCTAATTTAGGAAGGAAAAATTAAAAAGCTTGATTTTTTAATGGTGCGAAGCGAAACAGGTCCACAAACCCTCTCAGGCTCAAAAAGCGTCCGGGATTTGTGACTTTGAAAATGAAGGTCACGTCCCTTGTGAGCAGGGAGAGGATAAAATCCTCACAATGTTTATTGGATGAGTAATTGAATAACTAATGAATGAAACAAAATTATTTTGAAATAATTTTTTTCCATTCTATTCTGGTGGAAATTGTTGTGAACGGGAATAAGCAGAGGTGAAAACATTTAAGGAGCTTACAAGCGATTATTTTGGAGTTACATAATGGATAACATCTTTGAATCGCAAATGGAATTATAAAGGATTTTCGAAAATATACCACTCAGAATTAATTACTTACTATGCAACATTTTTGTAAAGTGATTATGTAGAGTAAATATGCGAACAAAATAATAATAAAATAATTATAAAACGTAGATGCACTTACTAGTGTCGAAATTTCGCATTTTAAAATATATAAAAACCGAAAAAAAAAGAAAAAAAAACTTTTAAAAGTTTCATTTTGAAAGTTTGGCTTGATATTTTATCCGTTATGTGTTTATGTGTTCGATTATCAAGTATGTTAATTATTAAATTTCCTTGCCTCTTAGCATAAACAATCTCCTGAGACATTGGGCATACATTGGACTCGACGCAATCTTATAAGAGTGGAAGTTTTCCTAGTCGACTGCTCTGATAGATTTGCGGCATGTGAACATTTCCAATGCAACATGATCCTGCCTCTCATCCCCTTTGAGGTGTTTGTTGAACGTCACTAGTAGATGCGCACCTGTCCCTGACTAAGTCGATACGCCCGAGGAGTTTAAGATCTTCCAGTCATTTTATTCCTTCCATCCATGTTTACCCTTCTTCTTTGTATTTCCGCTTTATTTGACCACAAGGAACTAATGACTGGCGTTGAGAATTTCTACTTCCAGTGGAAAAATCTGGACTGTATTTTGATTGGTTGCTAGAAAAGGGCGGATCGGCCAATGAAATAGCGAGACAAGGATATTAGATGGACCGAAATTAATGTTCAAAATTTTTTGATGCACTGGTTCAGTCAAGAATGGAAGAAGAAAATGACTCCCATGTTAAAGATATCTTCAGTATTTCAAGGTGCCGCTTCAGAATGTTCAAATTACTTACAAATTGTTCCTTGTAATTATTTAACATCAAATTAAAATAAATTGAAGTGATCAGCACAAGTTGATGCCCTGCAGCATTGAAATGTTGGAATATGTAGCTCCATCAAAGGAAGCACGAGTCGAATGTTGCAGCTTTTTCCAAATCTCCGAGAAAGTCGATCAGTCGGATTATTTTTTCAGTGATTGCGGTTCTGCCAAACCGCTCAATTGGAAGGAACCAGAAGATGGCTGGAATGCTGCTTGTTATGCTGAGCAAGGTAATTTTTTTTCAGAGGCAAATGCAGATGTGGAATGCTACCACTTGTTGGCTACTAATGACTTTGAAGGGAATTCTGTAGCTGCACCCCTTTGGACCTTGAATTCATTTGAAGAGAGGCAGAAAGATGAAATAATCACACAAGAGCAGATTCTTACAAACGGATTCTCCTGCACTCCTTCAAAATCAATTCTCTCCAGAGGAAGACTTAAAGAGTCCTTGCAAAAGCATCCAAGAGGAACCAGTAGTTTCATACATAAAAGAAACGAACGTGAGAGAGAAAGGGTTCGATGCGTCAACGAAGGTTATGCAGATCTAAGGCAGAAACTCCCACTGAAGTTTAAAAATGAAAAGAAGATCAGCAAAGTAGAGACCCTTAGATACGCCATCACATACATCAAGCATCTTCAAAACCTCATCAACCAATCGGATTCTACGCAATGTGGAAGACTATAGTTAGGAAGCTTCGTCATAGATTTTTCAACCAAATTACCGTAATATCGGTAATCATTCCATGATTTCAGATTAAAGATTGCATATGTTGCATTCTATTCATATTTCTAGGCTTATAGAAGCCGAGAATTTTTTATAATTTTAAGTTTGAGTTTTATTAATTATTATTAATTATTATTAGTTATTTGTATTAAACTAATGAAAAATGTTTGTCAAATCTTTGAATGCTTTGAATGAATTTTATTCAAGAGCTTAAGGTAAGCAACAAAGATGATTATAATATAATATAAATAACTTCAGGCATTTTTTATTGAAGTTTCACAGGTGCATTTTAATTTAGGGTCAAAGTTTATTGACAGAAAATTTTTTTAAGTCTCCAGTCTGTATTTTTCCTAAATTCATGGATATTTTAATAATATCCAATATCCAATAATTAACAGGAAAATAATAATGCCACATAATTAACCAGGAAAAGGAAACTTGTTAAATCCGGCAATAAGTTAATTCGAACAATTTAAAAGGAAATACTTGAAAACCATGAATTTTATTTATAATAAACTACCACCTAGAATACATAAAACTTCTGTTGTCAAACTTGTAAATCGGTCTGCTATTCAATACAAAGTAAAGTTCATCTAGAGTTAGTTGTCTGGAAAAAAAATATAACTGCTAGTTGTAAGTCATAATAAACTCTAAATTTTATAATTAAATGGATGTTATCTCATCCATATGGAAGTTTTCCCCTTTCAACATCTTCAATAAATCTTCTTTCAAATATTCGTGATGTTGTTTGTGAAAAAGCCGTGAAAGGACTGGCAAAAAACAGTTTTGAAAAATAACAAGTAAATATTTAGTAATTATTATTTGATTATAACTATAAAACTAACTATATTCTCAACAAAGTTATAATCCATGCCGGTACTTTAGTGGTCTGCCATTCATATATTAATGTTTGATTTATTGTTGAACATGTTGGCATATCTAAAAATCGACGACTCGTAATTTTTAGGAAATCTCTCCATCTGACATAATGTTAAAACGTCACAATAAATTACAGGTTTTTACTCGTATAATTAACCTAAATTGACATAGTCTGACTAGTGAAGACACCTTAAGAATATCAGCAGTCCTCAAAAAAGCGGTATGCAATATATTTATCACTTGGATAAATTTCATGAAATATTCATAATACAGATATCTCTCAATTGAATCAAATCGGTTTGTCGAGCTGGGAAAGAACTAAGGCTATGACAAAAATTGTCGGAGGCCGCGGAGACGGCATCGTGCTGGATTTGGGAGATGAGAGGCCCTAATCATTTCTATGAGCACCTGGCCTTATCCCTTCTATGACGGCTGCGACGGTCCAGTCGTTTGCCTCTGCAAGAATGTCTCTCCTGGGAGTTTGACATCTTTCGCTGAGTTGTGAGAAGCCCTCGCGCAAAAAAATAAATCTTCCGCTGATTTGTTAATTTTAATGTAATAGTTGTGCTTGGACATGCAAAATGAGAACTAACTATATAGGTGAATTCCACGAAAAACGTTACCTAGAGTCCAAACAATTATTTATTTTAGCTATTTGTGAAATTTTTCAGTCTCATTCTCTTTATTAATGTTCTAAGTGTAAAATGTAATGCTTTGAAGTTTAAATTATCATGCTTGTCCGATTTTACAGCAGACATTTCAGTAGTTCATATTTCTGTACACAAATTCAGTTTTATATGTATTGAAGTTTTCGTTTATTTATTTATTTATTTATTTATTTATTTATTTTATTTCGTTTATTTCTGAACCATATTCTGAACCAAAAAACAAAAAAGACACCCTTCATTCATGATGTATCCCAAGGGAATGTAATTCCCGTCTAGGGGATACCTGTTACAAAATTATGATGTTATTGCGAGAACTAGATAAGAATCTTTATATAATGGGTAAGATGAGAGTAAAGATGCGAATTTTAATAATGACGAATATGTGAAAATGAAATAAATAAATTAACTGGGACAATGCTGTGACACAACCAAGGAAAAACAGACAAAATAAATAACACAACAGATTAAGGGGTGAGGAAATGTAAGTTTCAACAATTGGATAGAAGGTATTTTTAAGAAGGAACTTAAATATGAGAAGTTGTTTACGGAGGTAAGGGATGTTGTTCTAGCAAGAATACAAGAGACCTTCACAACATATGGAGAATTTTTTGAAGGTGGTACAGGAAAATTCAGATCTGAATTGATTGGATGATCTAAGATGTAAGAGTGGATGTCAGAAGATTTGACAAACATATTAATAAAGGACGAAGGCATCAAGTTATGTTCATAATTAAATATAAAGAGGAAAGTTTGAAATTTATTGATCTGATAAATATTCATAAATCCATTTGAAATAAAGAAGTCCTTTGAATGAGCACAGGGGTGGAGACGAAACATAATACGGATGATTCTTTTTTGGAGAGTAGGTAAAGGGATAAGTTTAGAGGGATAGTAGGATGCCCAATAGTCCAAATCATCTTAGTCATGCAAGGGCCTTAGACGGACTTTAATCAAATAAATAAATTGCCCGATATTACAATAAGTGAGATAGAGATAGATTAAAGAGGAGTATAGCATTATAAGAATTTTTCTATCAACAAATGGACTGACCTTTGATAAGACACCAATATTTTTTGAAATTTTGGAGGCAATATAATTAATATGTAAAGATCAGTTTAATTTATCATCGATAATAATGCCGAGGAATTTAACAGAGGTAACATGTTTAATGTTCAAGCCGTCAATGCTAGATTGAATGCTATATGATTAATTCTTATTTTTCGAACAAAACAAAATGAAATTTGTCTTTTCGATATTTAAGGACATCTTATTGGCTCTAAACCATATGTCAACATTTGTTAATTCCTCCTTGATGTTGATAATTAAGTCGTTAAGATTTTCGCCTAAGGTAAATAAATTAGTATCATCCGCGAATAATAAGTATTTAAGCATTGACGAAGAATCATGTAAATCGTTAATGTATGTAAATGTAATCGTAAAAGTAGTGGTCCAAGAATAGAGCCTTGAGGAACACCACAAGAAACGTCTCTACACATTGATCAAGAACCAATAAATTCTGTCAACCAAATTCTGTTTGCGACCCGCTAAATAATTGGCAAACCAATCCAAGACAGCCGCGCAAACCATAATAATAAAGTTTCGACAATAATATCAGATGATTCACGGTGTCAAATGCCTTTGACAGATCAAGAAACACACCAATAATGAACTCACCTCGCTCCAGAGCGTCTGCGATGTTGGAATAAAGTAACAACAAAGGCATATATGTTGAGTAATTTTTTCGAAGTCCAAATTGTTTGTTGTTAAATAAGCAAAACCTTGACATAAAGTTTTCAACTCGACGATACAGGACCTTATCGAAGATTTTAGAAATGAGTTGAAATGGGTTTAATTGAAGCATCTGTCAAATACTACCACAACAAAGCCAAATAAGTTTTGGTTTGTTTCAGTGTGCTGTGAATTGAAGTAGTAGCATCTTCAAATTCAGTTTTGTAAAATATTTATTAATGTCCGTTGCAACGGGATCATCGTCCTAATCTAGTTTGGTACGTGATAATAGGGGTTATATAACTCTCCAAATGTAGTGTTGCATCAGTTTACATTTTTTTTACAATTTCATGACATAACTATGGTGGATTGCAACAGATATTTTAAAGTTTTGGTTTTCTCTGAGCCTTTTGGTAGGCAAATGAAATTCTATATTAAACAAGCCAATATGTTTATGCACGATGCTGCAAATGATATAACTGACGCAACATGAATGGTCAAAATTGGATGAAAATGCAGTAAATTGTCAGTAAAGTATTCCCAGTTAAGAAAAGAAACAATCCGGTCGACTTTCGAATGTGAAGAGGCTGTCAGGCAATTATTGGAAATGAGGCGCCATACTTTCATAGGTAAATGTAACCACCTTCAATTTTGTATTTTGTATTCAGTCCATCTCTTGAGTGCCTTATATATCCAGACGGGATGAGAAGGCACTTTTTAATCGATCTACCATTTATATTGGGCCCCTGTCCCAGGGCGCTCCCTGGCGGTGCAGGCTGGGTTGTGAACACGACAAATTACGAATGTTGCTATCACGATGCATGCAGGAACGCAACCCATTCGGCCAACCTGCACGCCAATCGAGCCATTCTCAAAGTAGTAGCATCAGAAGTCCGGAGTATTATGCAACTGCATATGTTCACAGATGGAGCTGGGTTCCCTCTCCTCGTGAACCTGCACAGTGATATCTCATTAGTCCTTTATTTTCTGTTCATGTTTCACAACATTTTCTAGAACAATATGTTACTTTTAAAACTTTTAAGATCTTTGAATCAACAGCAACAGATCCAGTTGTACCGCCAGAGTTTCCACTTGTCGTTGAGGTAGAAATATATTTTTAGATGATTATTTACAAGATTGTATTGAAGACAAGTGACAAGCCTGGCTTCTGGCCCATGAAATTCCTAGCCCCTTTGGCTGCCATTCGAATTCGAATTCCTCCCTCCCCTTATTTTGTTGACATAATTTATGTATTTGAATTCTCTTGCATATTACCATTAAAAAAATGTGTATTTTGAATCAAACAGAAATCGTCGAAATTCTTCGGTTGCCAGCAAAGATCTGGGCATAGGCATACCTAAGGGTATCAGCCCCACGGGGCGAATCTGATAATTTGATGAACCTTTAAAGGTTTCCTTAATATTTTGTTATCCAATTTTGTCGCCCTTAATAATTTGATGTCTCACCGTCCGTTTAATTTGGCGCCCCAATCTTCTCCCCAGCCACGCCACTTGGTCTGGGTAAAGTGTGTGGGGCGTTTTGTGTTAGTTTTATAAGTTATTAAAATTACTTATTCAATGAATTGATATAGCACCTTGATATCATTACATATGTTCCTACAATTTTGTTTATGTTGGCTCAAAGCAGATAGTTTATTTATTTTTATTTTTGACATTTATTAGACGTCGAGTTACACCCAGGTAAAGGCAGCCGGTTAACAAATTTGTGCAGTAAAAAGCCTGAGAACACTTGGTTTGTGTTGAGTTGGTGGTTCCATTAGGTATTATTGATTATGAGTTTTGTTATAATAATAGTTTCTATAACTTATACCAATGCACGATATACTTATACTTATGCACGATGTTCATTATTCCTATCTTAAGATTATTTTGTTTCTTAAGTTTCTAATGATTTAATGATGTTTTGTCAAGATTTGAGCATTTATTTTAGATTTTTAAATTAGGTTCAGAGCCTTTGACATAGCTTATTAGCAATTGGATAATTTCACAAGCATCTCCTGTGAAGCCCCATCCATTAATTGCCAGAATTCCTTACTGGCTACAAAATGGAAAAGCTACAAAATTTGGTTCGACAAAATTCCAATGCAAAGAAAGATTGAGAATTTACTTATCTTATATTTTGAGGGGCATTAAATGACATGTTTTGTAGATTCATCATGGGTGACATTGCAAGTAGGACTGGAGATTACATGTTTTGTGAGGCTGGAGAAAATATATTACTTACTAAAGGATGATCGATTTGCCTCATTCGATATGGGATTTGATGATTTTTCCCGCCACATGGTTATGACCTTCCATGAACTAGAAAAGTACCGCTCTAAGTTTGATGATTATCTTTCAACATTCAAGACTAATTGGAACCTAGGTGCGGAGGCGTAGTCATTGATAGCAAGAAGTTTGTAAGTTTTATTACTGTCACGGTAATTTATTTTATAGGTGTCCAGTATTTTTGTGATTACTTTCTTGCAGGTCCTGTTGGTACGACCACCTGGTAACTGGAAGTGGTGGTTTCCCAAAAGGAAGCTTGAACCTCTTGATGAAATGGTGACTTTGCGCTCTGAAATGGGTGACTTTGTCTGGGTTGCTTATTTGAGATATACATTTCAGATTCTCGAGGAAACTGGACTGGATGTGTTTTTGGACAAACTTTGTTATGAATCTGAGAATGTTCTAAACTGTGATGGGAACACAATCAAAATGACTCTACTGTCTTCAGCGCATCCTCAATATAGAAATCAAACCTAAATCAGAGAAGGAGATAGGGGTTTGTTTTCATATTTACTTAAATATGTTTAAACCATATTGCTTAGGAAAATCAAAGGCACAGTATGTAAGATGAGTGATGCAGACGATGTCGCAAAGAACCACTGGAGGGATGGACAACTGTTATACATGTGAATATTCAGAATCAGCAATTAGAATAATTTTTCCATGATTGATATTCTAGAAATCAAACTTTTTCCTATTATTAAGTATCACTGAATTGGTTTTATACTCTAGTTTTGTTTGGAACATCTAATACAACATTCTGCTTGACAAATCACCTTAGTCTAACAAAAAAAGTTAATTTTCATATCAATCTAAATAAAAAGAGGTGATCAACCCAAGGACTGCTTGAAATTGTGTACTGCTTGTTCATGTAGGCAGTTAGGTGTGACTCAAGTTTTTGATCTGTCATTCTATGCAACAGTTCTCTTGGCATTTCTAACTTTGTGAGCATCAAGATTGAAGCCTTGAGTATTCAAGTACTTTTAATGATTAAAGTCTGCCAACCTAAAAGTAAAGGTAACAGGAGTGAGAAAGACAGTAGGCAAAACACCTTTTCTGTGTTGTTGCATGAGGTATCTTTGACTCAAAGTCTTCACAAGGATTGCAGAGTGTTATTTGCCATCAAACTTTTATTTCTACTTTACCTCTGTGATGGTGTCACACCCACCCCTCCCCTTCTAGCTACTCCACAAGTTTAGGATTAGTAAAGGTAAATAATAACTTGTTGTTAATAGATTGTTTGTTATGGTGAGGCATCACAAATTCTAGAAATGGAAAGACTAGGCACATGTCACTTTGTGCCAAAAGAAACATGGCCAGAGCAACCTGCAACAATAATACTTATAGCAGTCAGTTACACCAAAGTGTTACCAAAAATTGCTCCCAAAATCTGCAACTAGACAAATGTCAATGCTTCAAAACTGTTTATGTCCTCAAATGACCCTGAAGGACTAAAAAAAACATTTAAAAAAAAAACCCAAATAAATCACTCGTTGTAACGTCTTGTTTCTATACCCCTGTATTGTGCCATCATCCCCATGAAAATGTGCTTGACTTACATCACAAAATGAATCTTAATCTTGGAAAACATAACTTATAACTTGTCATCCAACAGGTCCCATGCTCTCAATGGATGTGAATTAAGTTAGTTCAAAGCCAAAGCATGATTTTTGTTTAAAAAAACAAAACCAATGTAAAGAGTAGTACTTTATTTGAAACGTGGGCCAGTTGCAAAAAGCAAAATGCCTTTCTTGTTCTTTTTGCATCCTTTAGATTTCTCTGGAATTGAAAGTTAATAACAGAAAATTAATAAAATCATGAAAACATCTCAAAACCTTTTAATTATCAAAACCTTGTTTTGCAGAAAGCAGAGTTTCCTCAAGTTTTTTTGACAAATCAATATTCCAAGAAGAGGAGAAATCTGGAACTTCTCCATCATCAGTTCCATCTTTATTTGTGGGACTAGCAGGAATTTTCTGAATTATGAGGGGCTTTGACTTTCCAGATCTCAGCATCTTTAAGTGAATTGAATTATAAGTAATAAGCCTACTTAAAATACCTCATGTAATGTAAACCTGGGCAAATGATAACTTTGAACTCCTCTTATCAGTTTCATTCTTCTCATGTAAAGTTTTGGCATCAACACCAGCCTCTCCAATGCTAGGAAACCCTTTAAATTCAGGAAAATGATGAGGACCTGACAATTCCTCTCGCAAAACTTCTCCATCTTGGAGTTTATGATAATCAGAGCTAATTATTCTGCTCTCTGGATCTGTTAATGACATACACATATTAGAACAAATAAATAAATCTATTTGAAGTCCTTACCATATCCAAACATCTTGTTATGTATCTTCTGAATCTGTGCTGCATTTTTCTTGTCCCTTCTGTCCCTCACCTCTCTTTGTCCCCTTCTTCTCTTGATGAGCTCTTCAGAAACCTTGAGAGAGTCCTGGGAAACCAGAGGAGGTAGAAGGTCGAGTTCAACAATTTTAAACTGGCAACCAGTGGGTAGGTGAGTCAAATAATTGAAATGTTGCCTTGCATCCTGATGGAAATTTCATAAGTGTTAAGTTGGAATCAAGAAGACATTGATGAAAGCAATTTTACAAAAAGACCAACATCACTCATACAAAATTCCTCAATATCAACTACAACAGCCACAATTTCCTTTGGACAGAATTCCATTGAAGAATATTCTGCTGTGAGACACCTCACATTCAGTGAATGCATGTAGATATGCTGGCCATCTTCAGCTGTTAAATTGATTTGAATTTTTAGTTGAATGTGATTGGAAGTGGTTTTAAAAGTTACCTTGATAAAAATATTTCAACTTCTTGGTTTTATTATCTACCAATGCCAATGAAGGAGGTGAAGCTTGAGGCATGTCACACATCATATCAGAAAATTCAGAAACAGAACTTTCCTCATTGTTACATTCTTCTGTAGTTTCTAATTTTTATGTTAAAAACAAAATTAAAGAAAACTTGAACGAATTAAGAGATTTGGCTTTACCATACTTCTCATTTCTAGAGAAATTTTGTCCAATTGTTTGTTTGCTGTTGTCCAATTCAACTACAATATTTGTTTTATTTATTATATGCAATATTTAAAATCAAATCACCATTAAAAATGAATCGCATTACCTCAATGGCTAAGGTGATGAAGGTGCTTTCAAGGCTCTGAAATGAGACAAAGCTCAGAAAGAAGAGGACATAAAATATTATTTAGTAATCCCTCACATTTGGTTCTTCTTCTTTCATCATATTCCTTAGTTCTGATTTTTCATTCTCTAACATCTCATTCAAATAATTTACATCAGCTATCAGTAACTTTGCATATGCTGATTTTGTACAATCTGCTTTAAATTACAACATTGTGAAACTGTTTTGATTGTGAGAAATACAAGAACCATCTTAAACCTCTGACAGACTGCAAGGCATTCTCTCCTCCTTGCCAAAAAGTAGTAGGAGAAACAACTGTATCACCCCTGGATTTGCTCATCAGTTTCATTGTTATTTGCATTCCTGGCTCAAATTTTGTCACTTCAGTGACTCTAACGCTGAAGAAATTGTAAGAACCACATAATTTGGCGCCTCTGACGCTATGCAAATGGTGCATTATAAATTAACTATTATTATTATTATTATAATTTAAAACATCTTGGAGATATATAATCAATATCTCCTTATATAGATATTGTATTGTATTTAGATGATCTTTTGAGTGCTTTTGTGTGTCCGAATATTATGTGAAGGCACTTTTTTAATCGCTCTACCATTTATACAGTGCCCCTACCTGTGGGCGAACCCTGGCAGTGAAGGCTGGGTTCCAAACACGACACATTACGATTGTTGCCATTACCATTGCATGCGGGAATGCAGCCCATTCAGCCAACCTGCATGTCAAAATGTGCTTAAAATAGTGGCCAAAAACAACTGACCTCTTCAATTCATCACTATAAACTGGCTCACAACAGATGGGGCATTTTGACCAACCACCTTTCTCAGATGACAATGAAAGATAGTGAAGCATGCAGGGCCAACAATAAACGTGTCCACACTTGGTTATTTTGGCTACAAATAGATATATTGAGTCATACTGTAATACTACAATTACCAAATTAATACAAGGTACCTGCTCGAGGAGGATAGAGGCAAATAGGACAAGATGGGAATTCATGCACAAATAGTCTCTGACAACAATTTTAATAAAAATGAAACACTACTTCATCAGAATTTGCATTACCTATGTCTTTATGTATAAGATTATTATGTAACATTGAACTGAATTGTAAGTTTGAATAGCCTGTTAACTTAATGTATAGAACAAGATCATATCTAATACAATTGACTATACGGCTCGGAGCTGTGCAAATATCTTACCACTTCCAGAATGAGATCCCAATCAACAAACACATCCGGATCAAGGATACAATTACCATAGTCACCATTGGACTTCACCACAAATTGACAGCTGAAATAAAATTATCTATGAGTGTATGTCATGTTTGCTAATGAATCTTGCAAGTCGTGCATACTTGGCTTGAATGAACCTCTCCTTGTTAGATCCTCTGGTAATCCTCTTTTGACCAGATTTTGACCCTGTATATCTCAGTGATCTTTCTCTTTGCTGGTAAAAGTTGACTGTGATATTCCTCGACTGTTTTCCATTTTTATCAAAAACATCAGCCACATCAACTATTTCATCACACTCTTCAAATTCATCATGTGATGAGTACTTTTTCACCTAAATTAAGCATGACCAATGAAAATTACATATCAACATTCATTGACAAATCTTATGAAAAACCTCCTCTTTCTGATATTTGGTAACAACACCCCTTGATCTGGGATGTCTGTTATCAGTAACATTATTGGATTTTGTGTGGTTATGCTTTCTATTAGCTTCATTCCCTTGGAATCTTCCACTATAATTTTCTCTTTTCCAGTCACTATTGACAAACTTGTTGGCACAAGATTCTACCAAACAAATCATTATCATATAAGATGGTCAAATGCTGTTTATTCAATTTATACTACATAAATTTGATTGCCATTACATCCTGCATCCTTGATAATGCACAAATATTTAGTTTACAGAGCAAATATTTTAAAATGTGTTTCCACAAACTCACAAAAAACATCAAGCAGAACAATATTTTACACATCTCCAACAAGAATATGATAATTATATCAATTAAATTACCGTAATATTATTATTATCGTACATCAAGCAGGCGCATTTACTAATATTCGAACTTGAAAATGCTTAAGAATAAAACAAACCTTTGCTGACTGACAGGCTCGCCTGTCGGTAATTCGTTTGACTTTTCTTTTCCATTCACCCCGATATTTAAAGTCCGACTCCGAGCCGATTCTTTGGCTTTTGATGTAATATCCTTGACTAGTAAAACGGTACTCATGTTTAGTAAGCCATGTTGAATTACAAAGTAACAAAGTAATATATTCTTTAAGTGCGATGCAATTTTTCTTTATTCAGGCAATAAATCGTTATCCGCTAATTTAAACTTGGGGATTAAATTAAACCCCAAGAAAATCGACTTTTGAGAAGAAATGACGGCCTGAACCAAGGCCAACAAAACAAGCTGAATTATGGCGAATTACACTACTGGCAAAACAATCGACGCAAAAGGTGATAGGGTGATGGTTTCAAGATATAAATTTAAATGAAAGTATTTTTTGTATATGCTACATTACGATAAGTCAAGTAAAAATCAGATTCAATAATAAAGTTTTATATATACCTTCAGTATTTACAATTACAAAACGCACTATTAGTTATGTAATGATAACTTTATTATTATAATGTTTATATATTTTCTAAATACATATAAATAAAAAGAAAAACAAATCTTGCATTACAATTTATGTTATTGCTATAAAATTATATTTAAAATTATAAAATTGGTTTATACTTATTAACTTAATAAAGATAATTTTTTAAATATCTACAATCTAAAAAATCAAAAATATTTGCTTTGGTGATTGCGCTTATTTAAAACTTTATTCCTCTTTTCTTTCTGGTACCAACTTCCTTTTTCGACCGTCAACAATGGTAGGTGCACCGTGGTTCATTTATGATCGAGAAAGTACAGTAAAATGATATTATAATGCTAGATATTGATAAACGTCTATTTAATGATTAAAGGTTAACGTTCCTAAAACAAGGAAAACCTACTGCAAGGGGCAAAAGTGCAGGAAGCACACCGCGCATAAAGTAACGCAGTACAAGAAGGGAAAAGACTCCCTCTTTGCCCAAGGTACGTTTAACTCTAGTTATTGAATTTCAAATTCTAATTGATCTCGAGTTATCTAAATATTGCTTATGCCATTATTTAGGTAAGAGGCGTTACGACAGAAAGCAGTCAGGTTATGGTGGTCAAACTAAACCTATTTTCCACAAAAAGGTATTTCAATCTCGTGGCTTTAATCCTGTGCTGTGAAACTATAATACCATTTCAACGTAGGCCAAAACTACAAAGAAGATTGTGCTGAAGATGGAATGCACTGAATGCAAATACAAGAAACAGTTGGCAATCAAGAGATGCAAGAAGTTTGAGTTGGGTGGTGACAAGAAGAAGAAGGTATGTTTTGAATTAGTTATTGTTTGCTTGTTAGTTTTAGCTAAAGTGTTTGATGTGTTTCAGGGACAAATGATCCAGTTCTGATCTGGTTGCAGTAACTGTAAAAAGTACTTTCATTTAAGTGCGCAAATAAAATTGGAGTAAAATTCACTAGTTGCTTTTTTTCTTGAAATGGGTGAATCCTGATTCAGTTGCTTAAGTTGTTTATGATATCATTTCTGTACTGACCAAGTACCATATCTTGGTGCGACCTGGGATTTTTCTTTGATACGTTTCCTCACATTAACAATAAAAGTTAATTTATAATGTGCCATTTGCATAGCATCAGAGGTGCCTTGTCACATTGGTGTCCTGAGGAGGTGGGCCTCCATGTGACGTTTGAATAGCTCCAGGGATGGTGGAGCTCTCATGAGGGGGTGATGCATTCCAGACAGTAGGAGAGGCATACGAGAAGCCTCTGGTGAGGGATGATTTGTGAACTGGTTGGTGTAGTTGAAAGGTGGAAGACCAGATGCATGGCGTTGGAGAAGGAGGTGATGGAGATAGGGTTGATAGGTGGATCAACATAAATTTGATTGAGAAGTTGCTACTCGTGAACTTTTACAGTCCTTTTTGTTGTGGTACCTGCAATGCATTGCAATTTAATTTCCAGAGTATCAAGAGATTGTATGCGCCTGTTGATGTGTTGGCATTTTTGAGCTGATGGGTTGAAACATGGTAAGGCTAGGTGAGACTGGTATATTTTGCATTTATGTACCTTCAAGGTTTTGTGACTCTGTTTCTGTAAATGCGTTTAATGGTTGGTTAAGCTGTGATTTGAAGTTCTGAATAACTTTGACATGTTATTCTAATGAGTTTTGAATGAGAAGCTATAAGGTACTGGCAAAGTAGGCTGCCTCACCAAGGACCTTGTCCATACACACTAATAGGTAAGTTTAAGCCCTAAAATTGAAAAAAAAACTCATAAGAAAATGGGATTCTAGAAAAATTTCAAATGATTTTTAATTTAACGTTAAATTTAAAACTTTCTGGGCTTCTGATCTGCAAACTTATTGATTGAAAGATCAACGTCTTTCAGATCTTAATCGTTTTCTCTCACTAAAATTACATAATGGTCTTGGCACTTCTGATTGCCTAAAGTTAAGCCCTTTAAATTCAAGTTCTTCAAGTATTTTTCGAAACTCTTGATTGAGCCTTCTGACAGGGATCTTCAGAGGATTGGCCCCTTCGATGAACGTTTCGGCCCTGAATCCTTACGCTCTCAGGGGCTGGGCCGCATCCGGTGATCAGACGGATGTCCCTGTCAGGGTCAGCTTGTTCTTTCATATCAACATAATCACGCAACATACCCTCAACAATCAACGGACTGTCCGCTCGATACAAACTAAGTCAAACAAATTTACGAACGAAATCGCCAAAAAATTTAAGAAAATTGAGTAAAAGTAGCAGAGTCATGGAGTCTCAGAGTGAAGGCATAAGCTATACAAAGTGCTATATATACAGTATGTTGAGGTATCTCACGAGGATTAAAATATCTTAATCTGCTCTCTTTTTCTATTTTGGCACACAGCTATGTACAGCTTTCATCCCATACGCACCCCCTTCCAGCAATAACACAACACACCACCTACACACCACTAATGGACATTCATTTAGGACATGGACAATATATGCATATTGTTCACATGATGTCCTCCTAAAAAAAGGGGGAAAAAACCAATGAAGAAATTTATAAACTTTCATTTCGGGGAACAAAAACATCGATAATTTAATGTCTCCTGACAATTATTTATTATAGCCTATAAAGCAATTTTATTTAATTTGAAGGGTTGTAATTAAGTCAGTTTATTTTTCACAAGGATTAATTAAGCTAATGTTAAAGACCTGCATTAATGTGTGAAAGGGAATATTAGATCAAGTTATGAGTTTGAATGAATTTGGTTCATTTGATTGTGATCAATAATGGGGTACATAATTTCCTTTTTGTCCGAACAGATATTAATACGCAATTCACGCATTTTAAACTCCCGACTCTGAGATCTGCCTGTAAAAGTATTGGTATTATTTTTGTTGTGAATCCTCATTTTTAGGACTTGCTGAAGGTTACGTTCTTTACTTTCAAGCACGGTTGATTCAAAATCTGATATCCTATGCAACGACTGATCAGGATTTTCAAGAGATGCCTCATAACTATGGTGAGGACATTGCATCGGTTGGAATGATTTGTCTAAGCAAAACTCAATTTGTGCCAAATATTGCAGTGGTTCATTCTATAATAAATAAAGCACTATTAAACTATCATTATGGTGACATTTTACAAAATTTCTAAATCCTTACACGTGGATTGTAGCACATGATCATGCCCTTCACACCAAGAACAGATTCAAGAGCTGCATCAAGATCTTCATACTGAAATAATAGAAGTAATTGAAGTTAATCTTCTTAAATCAGATTCCGAATATATTAGTTCGGACAATATCCAAATATTAATGTAGTAGGGAACTTCTATTGGAGTATGTACCTGGTAAGAATCTTTATCAGATGGTCCAAATCCAGCCTCCTTCAGACCCCTAAACGATGATTTGGAATGATTATCAGATGAACAAAGTTAAACATTTATGTGCAAACACAAACTTCATAATGTCAAATGTTTTGTGCAGCTCAAGAACTTTTTTGAAATATTTCAGTTCTGAATCTAGCTCATCCATGGATAAGGCACAAGTTCCATGTTTGTCCCATTCATGTTTCCTATGATGAAGAACAATGAAGACCAGAATGATATTTGAATGCAAAATATTTATATAACCAGAAGCTGTATTTCCCAGTGTTTGGCTTTAAATTTGGCCAGTTAATGATTAACTGATCTTCTAAAGGCTGAATTAGAAAATAAGCAGCATAAAATAAGAAAACAATTTTCTATGTAATTTCACTAAAACATACTGAAATAAGACTTTCATTAAATTTATCCTTTGTGCAGAAGTTGGGACCACGGGTGTTTTGATATGAAGGCCTGTTTACATTTAAATAGCCAATTCTTAAATGTCAAAAAATCCTTAATTATGTCATTTCTATTTCTTCTAACCATAACCCATGGATTGTCCAAAAGTTTGTCTTTTCAGGAAGCATACATTCTTCTTCCTCCTTAAAGAAAAAGTAGCTTTGAGATTTAATGAATTACTAATAATTAAAACTAATACAAAATTGATAGAATTGTCTGTTCTTAAATAAAAAAAAATTACTGTGTAATCTAATTCCCAGCAAATTGATTGTGGCCATTCTTGTGTGAACACAAAATGATCCCATAATTCTTCCTTCAGAGGCCTTTAAAATTAAAATAATTTGCCTTTATTTTGAAATCCTGAAGTGTTTACTGGATTAATACAAATGTTTTTATGGTGTGTGGCAAAATGTTACGCACAAGTAAAACAAATAAGAATTATGAATTAAACAATCATCTACTTTATTAATGATTCTGTTATTATTTGAACCTATAGGCTGAGTTACTAAATGTAATCGAAACATATAACTGATATTAAAGCAACTTGGATGCCATAAACAATGAAGCAGGCAGTAAGTCCTTACAAAACCAATAATTAGTAAAATAATTAGACTACTACTTTAAAGTCTTAATTAGTCTTAATAAAAAAATACAAATTACTGGAATACAACATTTTTATGGTGGAGTCAATAACAGTGATCCATCCAACTTTAGATTTTGCGTAAAATGTTAATTTAAAGTTAATTAAAGTGTTAATTTATAGATTAAACTTTGTAAATATCGTAAAGCGATCGGGATCAAAATTTTAATAACAATATTACCTGGCTGTACAATAACTAGCTAACAAAACAAAACAAACGCTTAAAAGCATTTTCACTCCGAATCAGATTTAATTACTTCGCCAAAAGGAATTATATATGCTACCCCCTCCTAATCCCATTCTGATCAGCTGACAAGTTAACAAAGCAATTGTTTACAAATGCATAAAACACTTGATTATTTCTGGAATGTGCTTTCTATTAATTATTAAAAATATAAAATGTGTGATTTTTGTAGTTTATTTTACCATACTTTGACGGGGATTTTCTTAGAGGCAAATTTTAAATTTTTACCATTTTGTTCAGCAATTAAAACGTGCCTTTAGAAATGTGAATAATGGTTAGTCAAATTTAATTTTTGAACATGTGTAACTATTATCATATGAAACAAATTTTGTTTCATTCGAAAATCTTAGCCGAGGATGTGCTTATCGAACCTCGTGCAAACCAGGAACGAGTAACTCTAATGGTTTTAATTGGTCTAATTTCCTCACGTTAGCTAATTAAGTCAAAACTTCGCTACTATAGTCATCAGAGAGATAATTGCTCAAACAAATTCCAGATTGCAATTTCTTTAGTAATTAACATTCCCATTTTAGTTTTGAGGCAACCACTTGCGATTCGGCAAATTGTTTCCAGGCTGTTTTGGTCCTTAATATAGAATGAATTAAATTAATGAAACAATTTCCATGAACCATACAGTTCACACCATATTACTCATATTGAGTTATTAAAAATCCCACTATTTCTTTGTAGAAGGTCAATCAAAGCTTGATAGAATAATCATCATGTGATTGGCTATAGAAATGTTCGAATCAACTATACTTCATCTGAAAACTTGAATTTGATCGCAAGGTCAAGAAACAAGTTTGAGAGCAAAATTTCGGATGAAAGTTTTATGCATACATTAATTTTATGATTTTGCTCATTCGCTCATATCCATATAACATCAATACCACATATCCAGAATTTCTGCCCTTGAAATAATTGTTTCCCCATAGTGACGTAGTCATAATGAATGAAAAACCTTGTGGTCTCTCGCTGACAAATAGGTAACAGTAAATTCTAAGAAGCACCTTATGGATGCTGAAGGTCGTTCTAACTCAAAGAGAAGAAATCCGGTTTAGATAAATGGTATAATAACATTCGGACTCATTTTCATTACATCACTACATGGTTAAGTCTAATTGTTTACATACATGAGCACCCCATTGACAATCTGATCAAGCAGAACTAAGATGTATTTAACTTCTTTGAAAGAACTTCTGCTTATTTGTATTTTGATGATATTGAAAACGGACATTTCGAGTTTGTTATTGAAGACTAGTAATTATTTGTGTGAATGTAGTTACGGTTTCGTAAAATTAGTCAACCAGTGCGTCAAGCAGTCCGCGAGTCCGAGAGTCGCATTTGGAGCTGACATTTTTGACGTCCGGAAAAAACAAGTGTGAAGATTGCCATTAACTGCCATTTTGGAACATACAATTTTGTTCGAACAACGTTTTTTCAAACAATTCAAGAAACATAATCGAATTAAAAATCAATTGCTACAAATAAAAATGAGACTAATACCTTAAGCCAATTGAACTCCCCGAAAACGATTTGTACTTATTTAAGTAAAATTTTTTTAAGTAAAAATGCCAAACAATATATAACAATCGAATAAAATTCACTCTTTAAAGATATAACTACTGGAAATAATTACCAACATTGCAAATATTTTTGAGTGAAAATATGATATTAATCATGTTTATGAAAATAAAATCTTAGAAATAAAAACTTAGCTAAATTCCTGCATGGTACAAATTATTTGCAATGTTGTGCAATATTTTGTGCGTCTATGACATATTAATTGCATTTTTTAGCTGACAGGGTTTTTAGTCTATGTTGTCTGAATTGTTCAAAAATGGCAGTCTTCACACTCGTTAAGTTATTATTGATTATCTTTGATAATGTTTATATGTTTTATAAAATATTGTAAAACATGTAATTATCGTTTGAATTATATTAAGTTGATGGGCAACAGTGGATGGGTATACAATGTAAATCGCTTATTAAATATATTTCAATTAATTTAAAAGTGGCACCAACAAATGGCAAGTCATTTCATCGCAGTAAAAAAAGACGGTTATAACGATTAAATGAACTTAATTGCCTTACCAATATAAATCGTTCCAACCCTGAGACTATTATAGTACACGCTCTATCAATTTTTAGTGACCATGTTGTGGGAAGTGGTCAAGTAGTGTTACTAGGTCATCAACTTTCCTGTTGATGTTCAAATATAAACACGGCATCTTACCGTCGCCATTTTTGAATTTGTTTGCCAATTCTATCGAGGTCCGCAAATTCATTGTCAGTGTCTCTACTTAACGCATGTCATAATATTCCCATGTCAAGCACATGGGAATGGGAAAACAAACATGGCAGCGAAGATTCGAATCCCGTTGGGGGAGCACCGTCCAATTCATCCAGTTATGTAATGGACATTAATAAAACAAACAAGCAAGCAAAAAACCTCGCCATGGACCATGTTCATATTCTTCTTTTTGTTGCCACATAAATGCAGTTAAGTTTTTCTCGGTTTAAGGAAATCTACTTTTAAATTTGATCTATTCACACGATAACGATTCAGAGTTTTATTAGAACTTCAAGACCATTTAACGTAGAGGGAAAATTTCTCTGAAGAGGAAGGTTTTGAGGGTCGAAACCCGACTGGATCAGTATTGGTAATCGAGGGGGGGGAGCCTATTCTAGATAAATAGCCAATAACATCTATAGATCTGCCATCCAGTGTCGCATGTCGGGCAGATGATTTGACGAGGGCGCCTATGGTTGCTGATTTGAGCCCACTCCTAACAGGAATATGTGCGGTGCGAGTGAAAGGCAGGTACGACCTAAACCATGCAAGGGCACAACCCATGAAGCTGAATGACGCTTCTAGTCATCCTAAAAGAATCATGATCGACAGTATCAAAAGCTGCAGATAAGTCGAGAAGAACAAGCAGCGACATCTGACAGGCACCAGCGGCGCTTAGAAGATCCAACGTAGAACAGCAGTTTCGGTAGAATGATGTTGACGATAGGCGGACTGATGTTCAGGAAGGAGGTTGTGATGATTTAGATGATCCATAACCTGCCGAAAACGAGACGTTCAAGAAGCTTTGAAAGAGAGAGATTAGAGATGGGTCGGTAGGAACAAACGAAGGATCAGAATGATCGAGGGTGGATTTCTTTATTAGAGGAGTGACTTAGCATGAAGACTAGATATACTTTACCGAGGAGGATTGACTTGTTGAAGATCTTTACAAGAATAGGTGTTACGAGTGAGGACATTTTCTTGAGGAGCCAGGTTGGCATAGGGTCAAGCAAGCATTGTTTGTTTGGAGGAGCTTGAATGAGTTTCATCACTTCTACCACATTTGGGCTATGGAACACATCTAATGTCACAGACGGAGAGATGGTTTGAAACGATGGAGTTTGAGTTTTTTTTAAGGTTCTAATCCGATTTTTTTTACAAATTGCGTCTCATTTGCGTCGAACTTGGTTGATGTCCCTTCAAAGAGTATTTGTTCTCCTGGGACATTAATTTTCAGCTAGGTAGATGTTATTTCGCCATCACATCTTGTGCTAGTTTGGAGTGCAGGTTAGCCGAATGTGCGTTCCTGCACACGGCGGTAATGGCAACAGTCGTAATGTGTCGTGTTCGAAACCCAGCCTGCACTGCCGCAAGCACCCCTGGGAAGGAGCGCTAAATAAATGGTTAGCAAGGAGTGCCTCTGACGCTATGTTTATGGCGCTATATAAATGAAGTACATTTACATCTGAGTCATGCAGAGGCCAAGTGATTATTATCGAAGAGCATTTGATACGTGTAGTTTTATATAACTTATAAAATAATAAAATTTTACAAATATAACAAATGGTTATTCTTTCTGTCTAGCTTCTTTTATTTATGGATACAAATTCGTAGTGTTTACATGCACCATTTTATCGTTCGTCGATTAGTCTTTCAAATTTAAATTCACAACTAAATATTATTGAAAATATTAAATAATATCAAAGTCTGGAAAATAGCCAATTGTACATACAATGGCTTCTAAGAATGAGGGCGAAGATGACGTTGAAGGTGAAATAATGATCGTTCAAACTTGTTGAATTTCTAATTAAAAAATTACCTTATGTGTAATGTGTACATTGCATCTTGGATTTCCTTCACCAAAAATTACACCTATTCAATTTGATAACTTAAATCCGTTGTCTTGATTTGAAACAATCTATTTGCTTTTAAATGTAGATTACTTTGGCCCAGAGCTTCCTCCAAACTTGTCCTGTCAAGTAGAAATTGGTCCTCAGCTTCCCAATCACTTCAAGGCCAGAGCTGATAATGAAGAAAATGATGAAGATATGGAGGAGTTTATGAAACAGATTACTGCTCAAATACCACAGGATGGAGATGATGAAGATGCTGGCATGTATGGCCCAATGCCATGCACTGACCCCGATGAAATAAGAAAAGAATTTGTTATAAAAGAGATAGAAGGACGTGCTGCCAAAACTAAACAACTTCTACTTGGAGGCAAAGTAATTAGTTTATTTTATATTTATGTGATATACATGAGTAACTTCAGATCTGAACTGACATTTTTTAAAATTCTTTATTGCAAATTAATAGTTTTTTGAATTTTTGTATTTATTTAAAAAAAAATTGTATTTGTATTTAATGAAGCAGAAGGAAATACTTAAACGTGAAGCATGGATGACCGAGCTTCCTCCTCAGCTTTCTGGTGCTGTGAAACTCTGTGACAGGAGATTTAAAACAAGCAACACTGCCATCAATACAGATAGGTCTGTATGGACAGATACTCCAGCTGATAAAGAGAGAAAAATGGTTGCATCTTTTTCTCATTTCTGAATTGTTTAGAAAAACACTTACTTACACTTTATGAACCTATTTTGTGCAGAAATCTGATGAAAAGGATAAAGCAAAGAGCAACACCATTTCTCCATTAGAAGAATTGATTCAAGAAAAGAATACTCAACAGAGACAAATGGTGACTGATTATGAAGTAAGTTTCATCAGATGTTATATTTGTTATTTTCCCCAGAGGAATTAATTCTTTTAAGCCTTGTTATGAAAGTAATTTTGATAATCTGTTTTAATTTTAGTATGACATTCCAATTGTTCTAACTTTGTTAATCTCACAAGAGATATTTGCATAGGTCATGTTCTTAAAAAGCTTCTACTAATTAGTTCAGCTCAAGTTTTTCATGTTCTTAATGTACAAAATCTTGTTTGTACATTACAAGTTTATTGGTCTTTATTAATTTCTCAAATCAAAATTCACAGAAGAAAAATGACAGGACCAAATCACTTTTCGAAGTTCATTCAGAAAAATTAAAGAAAAAACGTAGGAGGTCATCATCCAGTTCAAGTGACAGAAGTTCAAAAAAGCATAAAAAGAAAGACAAGAAAAATAAGAAGGTTGAGAGGGAGCCAACTAGACGACCTTTTGATAGAAACGTTGACTTACAGACGGTCAACTTATTGGACAGTTCGCAGAGGCAGGCCCTCATGAAGCGGTCAAAAGAATTGAACTCAAAATTTATGCACGGCAAATCTCACTACCTATGAGTATACGATGGAAGAGACTGAAATCATTAATTGTTTTTTTAATAATCTTAAGCTAAAACATTGATAAAATACAAGAATATGAATTGCGATAAGCAAACTTATATGAAAAGCATTGTCTTCAAGAGAATCCTTCCGCATGGCGTTTTAATTGAGCCTTCTTTCTGAAGCAGAACCCTGCTCTACATTGCTTGTAACAATGTGATTTTCTGAACTCTCTTGGGTGGCCTTTCTCTTTTCTATGCTGAGCGATCGGAGGATCTTTGGGTTGTAGATTTTCGGATCACTTATCATACGGAGCACCATGTTTCTTCTCTTGTAGGCAGGCATTGGACCCCCTGGCCTGTTGTCAGAAGGTTCTGGTAGCGTTTTGATAGATGGAATTGAAGGAATGTTGATATCAAAGGGAAAGATTTTTTCATCATCGCTGTCGAGCGTATCAAGTTGTTCTTCATTGGATGCGTTTGGTTCCATTGGTTTGAATTTGACGAAATCATCCTGGTCGCCCTCAATCTTTATCAGTGGATACTGACGTTAATAGAAATTCGTAATTGTATGAAAAAGTCACTCTTACTTCTAAGGAGGTTATCCTCTGCAGCTCTCTCACTGTTGCGTCATTTTCCACATCACACGTCTCCAGAACAACGCTCGCCAGACTCTGAATCATCTCCCATGCAGATGTAACATCCATTTCTTTGGCATTTTCGGCGCATACTGCAAATCTGATGACATAATCATCGCAAATGAGGGCAGGTACCACGTGCAATTTACCAGATAAATTAATGGCACGCAAAAGCATCTGCGTGTAGTAATTGTGTCCCTGCAGAAGACATTTAGCTCATAACTATCGAGAGTTCTTTTTGGATAATGTATATGATGCATACCTTCAATCTGAAACAAACGAGGCCCAAGGTAACCTTTCCAAGAATTTGAAAGCGATGATCTTTCGTCACTAGATTTTCGAATAATTTCGCCAATCGGCAATGCTAAAAGTGGCGATATCGTAGACTTCACTTACTTTGATTTAACATAGTTTTATTACTATATTAATTATAATTATTAACTCAGCTATTTGGCACAAAAATCCTTAATCGAAATAAATTTAACCTCTCTTATGTACTTTCTTAGACCCGATACTCCATAGAGCCTAATAACAAACCATAGCTTTAAGGATCGAAACCGTCTGCTCAGTGGAATTCCCCAATGCTTAAAGAAAAACATTTTCTGTTGAGGTTATCTTTGGACGTGTTAAATAATTCTCACCCTTAAATCGATAGCTTTTCCTTCAAAACGTAAAAAATGTGTTATTACGAATATTAACAACAAATCGTCTGAATAAATTCACCTGATTGAGAATGCTGCAAATACAAGGGATCGACGGTTAATGCGTTCGTCAAAAGCTTTCGATCTGTTATCCTTTAAAACAGCAATTCTAATGTGAAATGACAGGCATTATTATTGTGATGTTTCTTACCACATGGCTGAGCAGTCGAAATTGGTTAGGAGCCATTTGTTTGGGTTCATATTGAACGAGGAAGCAAACTGCAAACAAAGTAAAAATGTAAGATTTCAATTAACAATAAGTCTAAACAAGAGTAAGACCTCTATTCCATCGAAGTACTTTCTCAATTCCGGACAAATGAAAGCACTGCCCGCATAAGCCCCGTCTACGTGCATCCAAATGTTCTCCATCTTGCATATTTTCCCCAATTCTTTCAGATTGTCGAATGAACACACGGCTGTAGTACCCACAGTAGCGCACAACTTTGGAATAAATTGTAAACATGTAATGTTCCCCAGATTTTTGAAATGGAAATTGACTCACGTAAAATGGGATGAGTCCCTGTTTCTTGTCATCCTGGTTTATTTTTGAAGAATTGTGACTAACATTACTTTTAAATTATAAAAGGTCACCTCAATGGTCTTTTGGAGTGTAGATCCTCTCAAAGAAAAGTGTTCATCAATCTCGACTTCCCTCATTTTTACCAGTGACAACATTCCAGCCTTTTCCACGCACGAATGAGCCTGTTTATTGGTGATGTCTCTATCATATAACCGACATTTGGACAAAAGAAGCAAACTTTTAACCAAAAATTTTGAATGAAATCATATTTCTCACACCAAAACGTTTGGAATAATATGCGAAAATACGCCCAGCTTAGCAAAGTTCACTAGTATCGTCAATCCCAGTACTATGTTGGATACAATTCCCTGAGAGCCCATTCAAGACAATTTCCATTAAGCTTGTTTGGTTTATAATTACCCTTTATAGTAGAATAAAATAAAACAAAACGAAGAAAATCTAACGAGTTTCGAACAATAAGCAACCATTCTTGACAGCAAAACCCCTTCTTCAACGAATGGAAATTTGTTTCCCAGTTCTTTGAGAGTTGTGTGCCTTGCAACCAACATGCTGACCAAAACACATTCGCTTGCTGAACCCTTGCCAAATTCGATTTAAGACTATTTATGGTTTCAATATAATTTCTGCGTATCTTTAGTATTTGGTTTTAATTTGTTTAACACTAAATCAATATTGGTCAATATTATTTATAACTACAAGAACTGCTGAGAGCTAATAGCCAGTAGCGACATCCGAGTCGTCAAAAGAAATTATTTTAAAAAACCTGCAGTACTCCTCCTCCGATTCCACTCTCGTGGAGAAAAACGAATGGTAAACCAATCATTTTTCCTGCGAATTAAATGAATTATTTCTCAACAGATATGATTCGTGAAGATAATTAAGTAGAGGAATTACCAAGCCAGTCAAGAATCAACATCTCCAGCTCCGTGCAGGCGGGACTTGCAGCCTGTAGAGAATGTATTTATCACTGATCTTATGAATGTATTTATCACTGATCATTTATATCTGAGTGAAGATCTAACCCAAGAAAATCCAACACATCCAAGAGCATCGGAGAGCAGGTTTCCAAGGATGGATGGATATGAATTTCCTGCGGGGAAGTAAGCGTGAAATCCAGGATGCTGCCAGTGGGTGATCTGATAATAAAAGTAAGGGTCATTTTGAATGTTAAAACTTTTGCTAAAATATTTTAAATGTAACTGAGGAAGTCTTTAAAGACTTCTTGAAAGAGATATGAGTTTTAATTCAATAAAATCGAAACCAACTCCAGGTAAGATGACTTCATTCAAATCTTTCATGACATCATCCCACAAATCCGGTTCGTCCGGTGGATGATCCGGTAGCAGCTCCTTCAAATAACCCGGTTGAACTTCTGGCAGCACTCTACGGTTTTCTATGCTTTCCAGGTACTCAGCTATAAAGTCTATCGCCTCTCTGCCGCGTTTTCTGAATTCAGACGTATTCATTTCCCAAAATGTATGTTTCAGAGACGGTATAATTTAGTAAATAAATTTAATAAAACTGAAATGATTAAGAACGCTTAAAGTCCTTATTGCTTATATTAAACGTTCGTTTGTACGCTAGGCGATGCAAGCACTGGCCAATTTATCGTCTCCGAGGAGATCCCCTTATATCGTGGCCACCATGCACACTCCTTTTCCTCAGCGTGGATGTTGGTGTTCAAACCTTAATGGCCGGATTTATTTTTAATTTGATTTTTAAATCGTGCTTCATTCAAATGCATGTTGACTGGATCTCTAGGATCAAAATAATTTATTAATAACTAATTAACCTCACTGAAAACTAGTGCGAGATCTCAGATCCATAATCTCAGGTTCATAATTTTAATCTTTAGCACGCCCTCTCAGTGTCACTCCACGTCCAAACAATTCCCTCTGCTTCGGACAGGCTAATTAGATGACGTCAACTGCCAACACATATATTGATGCGCTTTATGAACAAATCCATGCAGAAAACTAATTATATATTGCAGTTAAATCTTTTATAAATTCAAGAGGTTGAATTTAAAATTGATTGGAAATTGATTTGTTCAAAATCATATTCAAATTCATATTTCTTTCAATAAAAGCCATTGAACAACGTGAAATAATGTTTTGTGAATCAAAAAACACAAGCGAAAGTCCTCTGCGAGGAATTTGGCTTTGGGGCTCATCGTAGAGAAGCATTCAATGACAGATCATTTCATTAAGGACCACTCGCAAGCGGACTTTTGAATCGGCGTAAGGTTCAATTTCATCACAAAAGAAATATTGGCCATCTCTCTCTAATGGAGATGAAATAAAATCCGACTCAGACATTTAATTACTGTTAGGGTCCTCCGATATGTGCCGAGGTGCTTTCAGGCTTTTGGAAAAATTTTGAATTTGACTTTTTCAAATTTGAAAGCATTAATTGACATAATTAATAAAACGTTTCGTGTCAAGAACTTATCATGTAAAGTTATACAGACTTACAAAGTTCATAAACTGTTTAAAAAAGGCTTAGTTATGCTTATGTTAATTAAACTATTTTAGATGTTTACAATTCATTCGAAACTTTTATAAATTTCATTGATTTAACAGTGATTTAAATAAATAATTCATAAAAGCATTTCCTAGTTTTTAAGTGAGGTTTTATTTGGAGCATCTGAATTTACGCTGTCACAGCATTTCAGTTATACTTAATAAATCGTACAAAAGAGGGTAAAATAGTTTTTCTTTAATCGGAAGTTTTTTTCAACGGATGAAAGGGATATTCATGTCGTCCAGGGATAAACAAATTGTCTCGGATACGTACTTCAGTCCAAAGCTCATGCATCATACATTTCCAGAAAGAATATTTGGCTTAGAGTTTTGAGTTGCCCATGCACATGTACACATGTAATAGTAAGTACGGGATTGCGTGAGAGCTCTACTCCGGTCTTTTTACGCAGTAATTTTGAATACCATCACTGAGTGAAGCACCAGCTAACCAGTCTTATTATTTAATTAATGATTTTACTAATTATTTGACTGTTCATTTGAGAAACGTCATCAGTCTCCCTAACATTCAACTCACCAAAAGATAATTGAGTAATTCTTTTGATGCAATAAATTATAGAAGAATTTCACCCAAGAACAACTCATCCAGTAATTAATAATTATTTTTGTGAGTCACTTTAAGACTTTAAATAGAAATAATAAATACTTGAGATTTATTGTGTAAAAAGCCATTTCTAACAGAAACAAAAGCCTTGATTGAGTGTAAGAATGTTGACCAAAAATAATTTTAATGCTACCTTGATTAGAACAACCTTGATGGTGATGATGATGGTGTCGTGATTGTCATAGACAATGTGAAACAAAAGTTTTTTTGCATTTTAACAGCTGTTTCAATTTTGACTGAATGGTTGAAGCATTCAAATGCAGTGAAGCAACAAAAATTGTAATCACAACATGTGAACACATGTGGCACTTTTCATCAATTAATATTTAAGTAATTGTAAAAGTATGTTGCAGAGATGTAAGCACCTCAAGGAAAAACAATTTTTTTTTAAATACAGATTTTCAAGCAAAAATGACAACTTGGTTGAAATGAGGCACATTTATGGTCGAAAAAAATCAAACCCTTTGTTCGACATTCACTTTAGACATTGAGGCACTGTGTGACCTGCATTCTGGAGACAAATTACAAATTGAATCATAACCACCAATAAATATACATGACATTCTCAGGAATTACTTCTTATGAATAAACAAATATTTTGTATTTTATTCATGCCATCTTAAAAATTGGTGATGTTGCTCATATTTCTACAAACACTACATAAAATTAGGTCAGCAAATGTAATCAGACAAAACAGACAATGATGACACAATGCATAACACACATACAGAGAGTGGCACAACACATTGAATATCCAAACCCATTAAGTAAAACATAAATAATAAATAAATTTAGACAGATATAGACTCATATCATAACTAGACATTAGTTTAAAGTACCCAAGATATGTAAATTCCGGATTATATCTATGGAAATAAGTTAATTGATAATCATCTACTATGTGATTGATGATTTTTGTTAAAGATGCTTCAACTTACTTCGTGAAGCTGGTCTCGGTGGAAGAGGAGGCCTTGGAATGCTGACAAAAGACTGGAAAATAATTTGTAAACTTAAGTTTGTTCAAAAGCACAGTAGCTAAACAATTGGCTTAACACAGATTGTTATCAAGCAGATGCCATTTTTAATCATTTACAAAATGCTAACATTCGGTCGTTCTTGGGCCAATTCTCGGCTGACTTGTTTGATCATTTCATTTATGAGGACTCCTTCCTTTGTGTTGAAGACAAACAAGCCCTCTCCTGTTTTGCAAGATCTTAAAAATAGTAATAAATAGCACATATGAGTTACTAAATGAACAAAACAACATTTAAAATTTAAATTATTATAATCAGTCTTGTTAGCCAGTCAAAATTTAGGTTTTAACATATCAGTCATGAAAATGTGATGAATTAAATAATGAAATATTGATTGATTAACTCATCGAGAAATAAATAATATAATCACTAAGAAATGACTAAATGGTAAATGTAAAAATTTTTAAATCTAATGACCTTCCTGTCTCAAACATAAATTTGGTCTCATCGTTACTAAAGCGCCGAAGAGAAACCAGTGGCCAGGCCATGAGAAGTTTGTCATGATTATCCGCTTCAGTCAAAATAATGGATCGTTCAGAAATGTTCATACTGCACTCTCCATAAAAAGGAAGAACTGGATTGTTAAGAACATATACATGGAACACATCTGCAAATTAGTTGCAAAAACTAAATACTTAATGTTCAGTTAACTTGATATAATTTTTAAGCTAAGTAATAATGTGTTACAAACTGCCATAACACATGTGCTTAGTTATAACAATTTAAATATAAATAGTAAACACAATTAAAAAGTACTCAGATCAACATAAAAATATAATAACTTTTTGATTTGTCTTGGTTATCAGAAGAAAATGCATAAATGAGATTCCACCACTCTTCCATTTCTGCACCTACAAGAATAAAATACAAAAAAGGTTAAGTTAAAGTCTAACATTTATGTTTCAATTTGTGATGCTCACTAGTATCAAAATTTAAAAAATATTTTGAGTTGCCAGAAGTTAAAGTTAGGAAACATTTTTTGTCTTCTGATGACGAATCAATGCAAGAAATTGTATCCATTTCAATGCTGCAGTATAATGAATCCATTTCCCTTTTTTTATTCCTTATAATTTCAAGTCTCGCAGGCCCTAAACTGGAGGCTTTTCTTAAGCATATCCAGTATCTTCTCCATATCTGTTTAAAAAATGTGTCAAATGTTAAATTTGTTCCTATTTTGTATAGGTTTTTGGAAACATACACCAACGTATAACATCTTTTTGAATTGGATATGGCCCTCTTTAACTACATCATCATAAGTTAGCAGAGACATTCGTACTAGACAGTTCTTAATTAATAATAAATTTTTCCAATTATTTGTTTTACGAAAAATTATATTACAATTGATGCAAATAGCACTAAATAAAAAGAGAAATTAATCGCATCCGCGTAAATTCCAAGCAAAGAAATATGTTTTTACAATATTTAAATAATAAAATATTTTAGTTAAAATAATGCTTCTGTAACAGAAATACAAAATCTTAAGTATTAAAATTAGCATAGAAGTATATGGAAAGGTTCACTCTTATTAGTCGAATTAAGACAGTCTGAAAGGAAATGCTGGCATCTGCATCTGTTAGCTTGCATTTCATCTTGGTGTCCCCCACAATGTTTCGCCCATCATGACCTCTGATCCGTTGCATAAGCCTTTCAAAAATGACTTTTTTGGCTGTAAAATGGGCTGAAATGCAACTAACAAGGAGGCGAAACGCTCGGGGCTTTTGTCATCCACTGTGCCTTTAGCAACCTAATTTAGTCATCGTGCCAAGTTCAAAAACTCTCCCCCCCCCACAAAAAACTTCTGCGGATGCAGAATGACAATTTGATGGAATGAAGGCCAAATTTTTTTTCCTTCTACATGGTCATATTTTTTCTAAGTCTGAATATTATAAAAACTTGCTTATGAAGATCTTATTTTCGTATCAAATAACATATCACGTGAAATTTCAATTTATGTCTCTTAATCGGTAATTAGTCGTTCCCCAAAGTTATTTATTGAGTAACATCCGCGCTTATCGGGGGATCTGGGTTTTGCTGGTGTTTACATGGCAAGAGAAGATACTGGTGGGTCGTTAAATTATCGAGCAAACGCCATGTCTTCAGGAAGCAAACACGGGCCAACCTACACTGGCGATAGCAATAACAGATCTAAAATGGCATCCAAGTCAAACAAAAAATTAATAAGACTGGCTACTGTCTTAGCCTACGTTCTTGCTGTATCACTTGCTGCAATTGTGTTAGCTATTTATTATATTTTCGTTTGGGATCCAAATAGTGGACAGTACACGCAGCCACAAGGGTCTACCTCAGCATCAGGCCCTGAAGCAGGAATGTCTTCGGTATCTCCAGGGAGGACTGAAGGACATCTTCTTTCTAATCAATCCAACACTTCATCAAATAAAACAACAGACATCACAAATCCAACTTTGGAATAGCAAAGACTTTATTTTGAGGAAGGTTTTCCAAATTGGTCTCAATTGCAAAGTCATTGAGCTTGTCAATGGTTATGAAGCTGTCTGTTTTAGATTTTGAATGTGCTTCCATCCAAGACATTTTTGAAATTGTTAATTGGTTTAGCTTTGTTAATGTTATATTTAGGTATTGCAATTCTAGTCACCATTTAGTGTTCTTTTTGAATTAAGTGTTTTGTTTCAAGAGTTCCTTAAGTAAAGCTGACCATCTGCTACAAATTTGTAAATTAAGGATATTTTTGAAAGTCAACTTGTTGATATTTATTTTTTATGATCTCATGAAACTTGCAATTGTGATGTGTGCTTCAGTCTTTAAACTGCATTTATGTTCATTTCTCATATTGGTCTATGAAACTTTGATAAATTCCATTCATATGTTTTGAATACATAAAATATCATTTGCTATGAAGTTCTGGTCAAATCCTTGAGTCAAATTGATAAAGCAAAATTGATTAAGATGTGAGGTGATGTGTTCATGTCAGAGAACCAAATAGTTGCAATGTTTGTACAGCTATTTCACATGGAAACATTACTCAGAATAATTTGTTCCCTAGGTGACAATATACCATGTCTTAATAAGTCTTTTATGGCAGTTATGTAGTGGTGATGCAAAACAGTATGGAGGTGTCACATGAAACACCAATTTATAAATTATTTTCATGCAATTTCTGCTTGAAATTGATTAAACTTTTATAGGATTGCATATAACTCTACGTCTTTATTAAATAAGTCACACCAAGCTCTAATAGATGGAATTTATAGAGTTTACCTAATTAATTTTTGTACCAAAGGTTCAAATTCACAATTTGATGTTACCTTGGTTACTTAGGTATGTCACCTAACATGTTCAAAATTAGTTACTTGCCTTCACGTGCCAACATTTGTAATTATAACTGAAATCTAAGCTTAGGTTGGTTATTCAAGAAATGATTTAAAAATTGCTCGGTCACGAAGAGGAAGTTTATTTCAAAAACATAACAATTATGACCTCTAACAATCCTCTACCTCTGTTTTTACTTTTGTCTTTTTTTTCTTTGCTTTCTTTTCTAATTTAATTTCACATTCAGTGGTGTCGAGTGATTTTCTCTTCTTGCTTGATATTTCAGCCTTTTGATTGACTTCTGTGACTGCGGTCGACTCTCGATCACTCAGCTGAGTAACAGCTTCGGTTAATTCCTCTTTTATGGCTTTGTTGTAGTTTGTACTACAATCTCTAAAAAATATTTAATTCTGAAGTTCTTGCATAACAAGAATTGGGTTGCATGCATGATGTATTTGCTGCAGATGGAATTTCTGCATGTAAAACTCACCTGGCTAGAAGCACTGCCTTTATTTGAAGGGATCTCTTATGGGATAAGAGGGCAATTATTTTCACTTGTCTTTCTTCTCCAATCTCAACTTTTTGATTGCTTGGCAAAATGCAAGAAATATTGAAAAAATTGTGCGCAAGCAATCCAATGCAATTATCTTTAGTCAACACTTTGTTGACTGTGGCTGTTAAAACAGCATTGGCTTGAGGTCGAAACACAACCATCTGATATGAAACAAATGTAGTGATGAAGCCAGTGTGTTCTTGGATTCTGCCATCTCCGGAAAATTTTAGTTTTCCATGGGAGATTGGAATTCCATCATACCTTGAACAAAAATATTTAATCAAGTACAGAGTTTCAAACAGGATAACTAGGCAAACGTCAATATAATATGAAATAAAATCAACTTTGAGCCCACGACTTAGTGTGCCAGCTCAACATTTGAATTCTGCCTTTTGAATTAAAAGAGCCAATCCCACAATGTAAACATAAAGAACCGCTTACTTTTTATTATAGACGAATAAGTGAGGTGTTAATAAATCCTTGGCAACAGCCTTTTCATCAACGCTTCCCTTTTCGCTCAAGTAATATGGCTGCAGGATCAAACGTTCACTTACGGGTAATACACATAAGCACGAGCAAGGTTTTTTGCTCCTTTGTAAGGCATCTCCAAATGATATGCTGTAACTAAGCTCGCTAGTATTGGTCATAGTTCTAAATTATCGCCCAACTGTGAAAGAACGATAATAATAAATATCCAAAGAAATTTCAATAAGATTGTTTCTGGTAATAAATCGGTGTGCTTATTTGATAAGCAGTTGGTTTTTTTAGAAATTTCAAAATAATATTTTATTTCATTTAAAATATCTAAAAGTTTTTAGAATCTTAGCAGTAGAAATACGAAATTTTTTAAGATTGCAATGTCTAGAGAATGATTATTTTATTTGTATTTTTAATGGTCTTAAAGTTCTGTTGAACATACGCCACTCTTATCAAATTCTGAATAGTTTTCGTTATCTGTCTTGTTATTGTTTATGATCAAACATGGACGGTCCCAGCTGACTCAATAAGGAGTTTAATTACAACGTTGAAAACAAGAAAAGCTCCACAGTCTCTGCTTTTAAAACTTACAATCTAACTCCTTATTGAACTCCCATGGCCCTATATATTGGGCCTATTGAAGGTTTTGGCTTACCATTAACCACAAATGAATATAGTAAGTACATATAAATGCTCCTCACCATTCGTAAATGATAACATTTTTGTCATAAGCTAAAACCAAAAACTGTCTTGTTGTTGTTTTATTAAAGTTACATAATAAGATGATTAGGACGATGCTCCCGCAACAAGATTTGAATAAGTGCTGACATCGCGAGAGGCGGAAGTCTTAACTATTTACACCAAAGCGGGAGAACAAAAAAAAAAACGAAAAAAGAAAAACATTGAGAAGCATAAAAAATTTATCAACTTGGTTCATCTCAGCATGGCCTCGAAGATGGCGGCAATGTAAAATAAAAAGGATAATATGTGTAATTCAATTAAAAACGTTTCGGGTTTTATAAAATCTTTAACGTGTACAACTGGTGTGAGAAGTTTGAATTATTGGCTGATTCTAATTCTATGGAACTTCTTGTCAACGCAATGTCTATATAATGTCTCTCCCAGAGTTCTACTGCACTTCTCACCATATCAAAACTCAGCTTATAAAAACTCATCCCATCAGTCTGTCATCTGCAATGTCATGATCGCTTGGAAGCTTTTGGTCACAAACCAATAGGTCATCGTCGACTCATGCTTTAACTTTGGCTGCTTATGTTTTAAAATTCCCAAATTCTCGACGGCTCTCTAGCAGCTAGATCTCATCCATCTTAAATGCGTCCAATTACGCAGAACCAGAAATCCCGCTTAAATATTTCGTTCAATCTATGCCATTGATTGCCCCATGAACAGAGTCAATCAAATTTGGAATTTATTTATTTATTTGGGCATATATTTTAAGTGCCAAACTATCCACGGCAGAATATACATGACAATATGTATGACAATCTCAATCAATCTAAACACACGAGCGACTTGGATCTAAAAAAAAAAAAATCAGCATGCGTTGGTTAAGCAGATGACTTAACATGACACGGGAGATCATTCCAAGTCCACGCTCCAAATACACGAAATGATCTGTCTCCACGGCGGATCCTAGGGACAATGAAGTTGATGGAGTCTGACGAGCGGAGTGAGACCATGTTGAGAGGAGGTTTTATTAAGCAGTACTTGTAGATATTGAGGGGATTGGTGATAGAGATAGACTTATAAACTGTAAGTGCAACCTTAGAAGATATTCTTTGTGTGATGCAATTTTTTCAAATCTGTCTGAAAGTTTGTTTATAAATATATATAATTTTTCAGGTTCTGCTTCAACATTCGGTGTAGCCAATCCTTTAATACGCTCTTGAGCCATTGAATTGCGAAGATATTTGATGTACTTCAGCTTAGAAAAAGATCTTTCTGCAGATGCCACTGTAACTGATAACGTCAAAAATATGATTAGAGCGGTACAAACATCGAAATATTTAGATGAAATGGCAACATAGTCAAGAATGAGTAAATTTGAGAGTTGCTTAATGTTGTAGTTTTTTTTATATTTCATTTTCCATGTGATGGCGTCACCATTCCAATGGACACAAAGCATTGTCATTTTCTGGTTCTGCTCTATAATGTTCTAAAGCTTTTCTCGGCTGCTGACACATCACAGGAGCCCATCCTTGACTTCATCAGTTGCCAAAGAAATCCGCCACCTAGACCCCAAAAGTCTGATTTGATTCCGCCTGCACACCATATCTCACATCCGGGAGAGGAGTTACACTAGGCCTTTGCTTACTGCTGAAACTTATGAAGCCATTGGGGGGAATATCGGGGCGGGCCAATGGCAACCCTTATGCAGCACCCTGCATTATCACCATGAGATGATCCACCCAAATTGGATCAGAAAATATGACCGGAATGTAAGCTTAAAGAAAAATTTCTGAAACCGTCGGTGAAGTCGGAGAGATAGTGAGGTGCTCTCCTTCTCCAGTCTTCCTTCAGTCCGCCGCCTAACCAGCACTTACTGTCAACCTGGTCATCGTAAATTATCATTTAAATAAAGTACATCCAATACTTTATAATCAATAATTTCTGGCAACAACCAGATGATGTTATTGATAATCGGACATCACTTGAGATTCTGAGGGATCTGACTTAAGTCCAGTTAAATCCTTGGACTTCCTGGTCCTGATCTTCCCAATGCACTGCTCAGAAGCCTCAGTCTCAAATCGAAGTCGGAAAAAGAGTTGCAAATGTTCTGCCCGTCTCAAGGGCAGTTGTTTTGAATATGTATACGTAGTTTTTTAATATGTAATGCCGATTTAATAGGACAGATATCACACAAAACGTTATATTTCCATGTTAGAGCTTAGAGGATGTTATGCTTGATGTTTGAAAAATTAATATTTATTAAATTACCAAACCTTGTGTTCACGGATTCCTCTCAATTGCGAAGTGTATCAATTGAAACAATCAGAATTCTTTTGGATCATGTCAAACTTTTCCTAAATTCCGCATTCATATTGCGACCCTTTTGGACATTTGAGTTTCGAAGATGAAGCTTGGAGATGAAAGGCGCTCCAACCGACGCTTTGCATGCGACTCGCCAAAGATTAGTTTCAGATTTTCTTGTAAAATGTTTCGATTCCAAAACGTAACAAGAAAAACCTTCTATTAATTAAATGTGTGTTGTAATTCAAATAATTTTAAGAACCAGTAATTATCCTTATCTTAATGATAAATGTAGAAACACTTTCGGAGAGATTTAAGGGAAACGTATAACAAATCGATTTTTCTTGAATTCTTTCTTCAACTCTTGAGCATTACAACCAAGATTTTGATGCGAATTCCTATATCTTCGAACGTATTAGTGCAATTATTCACTTAATACTGATGATCAAATACCAAGGATTGAAAATGTAACTAAAATAACAAATGATTAAATTTTTTATTGCGTGACCCAGCAACAATATTTGATTTTTATGGTTGCATGACCTTTATTTTCCAGCACATCCACTGATGACTCGTAACTCGTAACTCGTAACTCTAATTATTTTCAGTTTGGCAGCAACGCGACTGAACAGGTATTAAAATTTTATTTTTTAAATTCGTCTTTTCTTTATCATTCCAGGTTTTCCTAAATGCATTTTACCGTAACATTTACCGAACTTCTAGCGAGTAGGTATGTAGCAATTTGATATCAAATATGTGCAAAAATTGTTTTACATAATTATCTTTGGTAGGCAAATAGTAAGATTTTTGGGAACCGGAAGATGCGCACACGACTTCATAATGTAAGCTATCAACTACGGAGAATCAGCCATCATGCATAAGGGGCCAAATAAATTATTACTAATTATATTCGCGTAACTTAATTGAATATTTAAGTAAAATTAAAAGTAATCTGAGCAGTAGTTAATTCTAAAACAATCTATTTTAGGAAACTAATTAAAGCTCTGGGCGTGAGACAATCGGGAAGAAGGTGAGGATGATTATCTGCTTTGTTGTACCGTGTTATAAATAATATTAATAGTCTATACTTTATATTAACGATGATTTTCTTAAGTCATATGAGGTTATATCAAAAAGAAGATTGGCAGACATTGTGGGCCTTGATGTTTAAATCATTAGTGATTGCTCTTATGTTAAAATGTGTTTTAAAATGACAAAGGTCATGAATAAACGTGTAGCTCTAGTCCTGATGGAGATTGTTGAGAAAAATTTAAACAAAGATTTTTGCTTAGAATTGCTATGGACTCTCTTCACTAACTTTATAGAGGACGACAGAATAAATGTGAGACATGAGATTAAGTCTGAGGTTAGTTGAGTTTATTGAATCGATACAAATGTCATATTTAATATTAAATCTAACTTATTTATGTCAGTAATCTTGAAATGCTAGTTTTGCTAAAATTTAAAATCGATTTATTAGCTGCGCGGAAAAATATGCGTGATCAACTGACTGACGATGATGTTAAAGTGTCTATGAGAGAAATGTTGTTGAAAATTAATGAAATTGAAACCTGAAAAATATTTGAATTTGTTCGTTTGCAAGAAATGTGACAATGTAATTTGAAACCGTTTTAAGGATAATAAATTATTTAGATAGGTAATTTACTTTATTTTATTTTATTTTATTTTAATTCCAACAATTTAAAGTTTACCGACCATTAAGAAATGAAGTGAATGAAGTGGCCACCCAGTGATTTAAAAAAATAAATTAAAGCTATTTTAAATAGTTTTTTTTAAATTTTATTTAAATATTTAAGATGTTGGACGAATATATTAGCACCTGTCCCCCCACTGCCACTGGTCCCAATGTGCGTCCCTCCGCCAAAGTGTTCTAGATCTACCCTTGGGTAGAAGCGCAGTATATATGGTTAACGAAAAGCGGCTCTAACACTATGCATGTAACGCTTCATAAATGAGTTATAATTACCAAGTTTGGATTATCAAGCCTCTAGCAAGAAGATTACTAACAGTTTAAACGACAGGAACTTTTAACTGTTTCACATTTTAGAACTAAAATACATTATTTTCAAATTAAAGACATTATTATTATCGTTCTCTAGAACCTACAATGGGTGCTCTTTCTTGAACTGCTTTCAACATTCTCAAAAAGCAGATGCCCCAGAAGACGAGGCACCACATAGCATGGAATAATTTGAATATTTTTTGTTTAGCTACAAAAAAATTATTTAAAAGAAATGTGCCTTCGTACCTATAAAATATTTGATCCAACTGTCGTCAGGATCAAATTTCAATTGATTAGTGAATGCAATAATTTAAGTGACGAACTGAGATGAATTAGTACTTTTATTGTCAAACATTTACAATTTTATTTTTATTTTGGAAATTTTCAGAAAATTATTCACACAAAAATTGTTCAACTGTTTCTTTACTTCTGAAGGCATTTGCAGACTCCTGCTTCATTAAAAGAAACCAGACGTGCGGGACAGTAACAAGCCCTGTCTGGATAACTAGACTCAACACTTCCACCTTCCTTGACTTTGCTCACACATTTTCCAGTAACGGTATTACACCATATGAAGTCAGGTCTAACGGAGGCACAGCAATCCCTATCTGTGTTGCACTCCTCGACATCCCCTGGAGATGTTTCATATCGGTAATACAGGCTGGTGTAATCTTCACTCGTCAAACCGTCTGCATTGATGAGTCCCTCAAATGGTTTCATGCTAGCATTGGCAGCATGGGTATTTGACAAATCAAATCGGTCATCAAACCAAGTGGGCAGACTCGATGGTTTAGTGTCAGGGTATCCAAGTTCTCGACCTATAACAAAATGGTTGGTAGTAATCACCAACAGGAGCACTTCTATTATGGAATCATTCTGGAAATGGTAAAACTCTATTTTATGTTATCTTACCTTGACTTTTGGCTCTTTGCCTGAACTTTTCAAAGAGGTTGTCAATGTAGCAATGATGAAGGAAAAAGACGGGATCGTTAGGGGAACAATTGACAGGTCCCATGGTGCTGCTGGCTCCAAAGTACATGTGCACTGAACCGTGGATATCTTCGAAATAGGAGTTCCACGGTGCACTCAAGTCCTTACAATTTTAAACCTTAAATTTATGTATGTATTTCTTTCAAAATAAGCGGAGGACGAATGCTCCTTACTCTTTCACCAGGTAAGCATAAGTGAAGTAAGAATGACAAATACTTCGAAACAAAATTTCAACTGTGCGGCAGGAAGGCCGTTAAATCGTATTAACTAATGAGACATGAAAATCTGCTGTAAGTTGTGAAAGAAACAATATAATTCAGTTTGAGTTTCAAATGTTAACAATGCGGTTAGTGAGAAAGTATTTGATCGAGCAAAGTTCCTAACGCAGTTTAAACTGATTTCCAGTGACATGAACAATTTGAGAAGTGTAAATGGTTTTTTAAAGTCTTTATTTAAATCAGTAGATATTAGATTTAGGGCTGATGAAATAATCGATTAATTAATCGAGTTTGTTAATCGATCAAGAAAATTTTAATCGTTCGCAGCCCTAATTAGATTATTAATGATTTTAAAACATAAACGGAGGTCAGAGATGAGTCGTGATGTGCAAGTGATTGGAGTTTCAATGCATTTTATTCTCTTTATTTTATTGCTGAACTGAACTGAAGGGCTCACCGGACCACTAACCAATTTGTACTCAGTTCCGAAAAGGAGTATAAAAAATAGGGTCAAGCCTCGTGCAAGTTGGCCGGATGGGTTGCGTTCCTGCATGCGGCCATAATGTCAACAGTCGCAATGTTTGCAACCCAGCCTGCACCGCCGGGGAGAGCCCTCGGCTAGGGGAGCTATGTAAGCGGTAGATAGATTAAAAAGTGCTTTTTCCGTCCTACTCATCCATTTACGTGACGGAAGTTTTTAATAAACAACAACAACAACAATAAGTGCCTTCACATCCTGTTCGGACATATAAGGCACTCAAAAGATCGGCTAAATACAAAACACAAATACATCGACGGCACAAATGGGCACAATAAATTTGATAAAATAGAAATTAAAAGTATTTCAGACAGCAAATAATGTCTATATTTCGAATGAGGCCAAAACACCAGGCGGTGAATTATTTATACTTTGTGATGATGAAATATGTCATATATATTTAATATATGCATGCAATTATATATATATAAATATAAACACTTAAATCGTTAAAAGTGTAATTCGCTAAAACTACAAACTTACTGTTGAATGAATAAAACTCAGAATGTTTCCTACCTTCAAGCTATTAACCAAAACAGTGTCGACATCATGATCCGCAAAGAGATATGAATTGGACCATTCTATGTGTCTGGTGACTACGGAATTCATTGAGGTGCAGGCCTGTCCCACCACAGACCAATTTGCTGCCACTCCATTTACCACACGTCCATCACCATTGCCCAGCAGATATTCGGAAAACAAGATGGTATCTCTGTGGTTCTTATCGAGACGCCTCTCAAGACGATTATCCCAATATGGAAGACCACAACTTGGACAATACTTTTGGATTGCCTTTTCCATTCTAAAGATTAAAGGAGAGTTTTATAAAGATATAATATTTGTTTTTATTTTGAAATTTCTAACCCAAGTATGTAGTGCCGATGCCACCCCAAAAATGCCGGACCGTAGTGAGCCGCCGGTGCATTTTCAAAATCGTGCCTGATGACAAAATTATCGTACTCGCTGTATTCGCCAGCCATTGCTGTCTAGAAGTGAAAGTTAACAATTGTTTTTATTATAATACTTTAAATAATTTATATTTATGAAGGCTTAAATTTTAAGAAGTATTTTATCGTAGAATGTCACATAATTTCGCATCGAACATCACAGGTAAAATGGCTACATTATTATTAGAAAATAAATACTTTGAGTTTCAGACCTTCATTTTCTGAAGGGCCTCATGAATGTCTTTCCTTTCCTTTCTGGACAAACACCTGTATTCTTTTCTCCACACCTGGTCAGCAGCAGTAGCTCTTGGTTTGAGGTTGTCTTTTGTAATCAGTCCACCGCAAATTCTCGTGAAAAATATGTTCTCACTACGACCCAATTTTGCCTAAAAATAAAAATAGAAATATTGGTTCAAATGTTGAAGGAAAGAAATGTTTCGTGAGTGACCTTGTGGCATTTGGACAAGTCATACCAATCCTTCATTTGTTGTTCCTTCCGTTTCAACATCTTTTTGTTCATGACGACGCAGATACACAAGTCATGAAGAATGGTTATCGTGACCAAACAAACCAAGAGGAGGGTTGGTCTGAAATGCACTGTGAACAAACAATTCTTATCAATAATTCTCAGCATTCACCGATAAGTATCAATAAGCGAAATAAATGACTCACTCGTGTTACCGTTTGCAACTGAAATGAATCATTTATTGAAAATATCTCACAAGGTAATCTGCCTTAATTTTAAAACCGAACCTCCGTTGGTTCATTGATCTGCAGAAACTCCTTTCAACACTGACATTTTGAATTCGTTACTTTTAGATAAGGTCATCCATCATCAAGGTTCGATATTTTAGTCCTGACATTTACACGCTTTCACCTTCCGTGATTTTTCTCAAATTTATTTGTGAAATCATCTCGTATTCCTTAAAGTTTTTAAAGAGTTTATAAATCACTTTATGCTCGAGACTTTTAGAATTATTATTATTATTTCATTATGATATTAATAAGCGGTAATATAATTAATAACGGCTTAAGGACCACTTTTTCTGTTCAAAGTAGCATTATCAGCTTTAATTACTTGAATGAAATCTAATTTAAGATAATTAAACATAATGCATTTAATAAATTCAATTCAAAATTCAAAAGCATGTTATTTCAATTCACATTGTTTTTATGCATTCACGTGAATTAATTTTATTGCAGGAAATGGTGTGTTGAGTAATTGGGCAAAGTTTCATCGACAATTAAAGGTGTTCTTATTATTAATAATCGCACGGATTTAAATCAACATTTTAAATCAAATGATTACTCATTATTCCATCAGAGAAATATTACAAAAACTGGATACAATCCATGGTTAATAATGGTTCATAAAAGTTAATGTTTTCCACTTTGTGAATGATTTCAAACGGGTGGTGACCGTGATTGTAGTTATTCAATTATTCACTTCATACACTGATTCCATGATATGATTTCGAATCAGAAGTTGGAATGATTAAGCGACAATCGTTAGAAATTTGTCATCGATTCAGTTGAGCTGCTCGCCTCCAGTTCTGTCTCCCATGAAGGCTCTATTGACTGCCTCGTGACGTCCATCAGATACAGTAGATGGTTGGTTGACAGTTGCCGCGTTACTATTTACTACTCTACCAGCTCTTTGAGTGGCACAGGAAGGAGAAATTGAAGACGACGACGGATTTATTGAAACACTGCCTTCTTCGATATCGCCCTTCTCATCAGACCTGGTATAATGGACGTAGTAGTAAGAAGGGGGAGGTTCGTTGTACGGGTTTGCTGTGCCTGGTGCGGCCTGAGGCATGGCTACACCAGCACACGTCACTCCAGCATTTTGGTTGGGTTGTTCGATGGTTGAAATTGGAATGCTGGTTGAAGAAGACCTTCTATCACGCTGCAGAATTTAATGCTTACTTAATCAATAGAGTTGAAAGGTAAAGCGTTTCATGAGAGCTAATAATAGTTATTTCGGAAATGCGCAATGTTGAAACAACTTGTTTTATAATTCATAACAACTAGGAAGGAAACATTGTATTTCAGGTTCCTAAGTTCGCCATGCAGAATACGACTTTCTTGAATTGGTTACCTTAACTGTGTAATAAATAAAGTAAAACTTCTCACGTGTTTCTTGCCAAAGAGGACTTTAATGACGCAAATACAAAGAAGGATCATCACCATTAATAGGGCTATCGAGATGCAAGCTGCCAGAATCACCGTTCCAATGGCAGCTGTTAATAACATCGTGCAATGCAGTTAAATAATATTAATATAAATTAATTAAATAATTTAAGTTGTATTTATCAACTGACATATTACTGAGCAGTAACGCTCGTCGGAGAAGTCACCACAGTTGTCATAACTGTCACATCGCAGGACTTCAGGGATGCATCTGTCCTGATACCAACACCTAAATTCTGAATCAGCATCACATATATCTGAAAAATATTCATATGTCAATGATTTTTGTCGTTTATTGTATTCGAAAGAATATTCTTGGTTTCTTATCACCACCGAATAACAAGTAAATAAACGAACGAACGAACGAACGAATTTGAACAGATCAAATGATGTCTTCGGCGATGAAAATATTTACAAAAACAAAAAACGCTTAAAACATTCAAGTGAAACGTTCAAATCCAATATTCAATATTTATAAATACAATGTCGAGCAGATTAATTAAAGTTATTAATATAAAATGGTTGAGAAATTATGTAATGTTAACCATTGTGGTACAACGTGTAAGTAATTCTGAATCCTGTACTTTTTCCTGCAGGAGAATCTTTTTCAGTGTGAAACGTGAAGTTGAGGAAATTAGATGATGAGTAAATGGATTCTGCTGGTTTTGAACGACCACAATATGTTTCTGAATTGAAATCCACCTCGTAAGTTGTTTAATAACTTCTTCGAAAAATTCATACGTAAATTAGTCTAATAATGAGCTCACTGCCTACTGTTTCCCCTGTAATGTTCAGATAATCGTGGCATTCGCGTTTGATGGTATAGATGTCGATAAATAAAAATCTGATCGTCAAGCGTTGTTCTTTCGTCTCAGCTTCCAGTCTCACCTTACAAGTCTTGAAGGAATAGACTTGAACAGAGTACTTAACCTTAAAATATTTATTTAATGAACCAATCCACCTTCCCTGGGCTGTAAGCATGATTCTGGGAATCCACGAGGAAGCCATAAGCGTTCGATGCGTTGATCTGAATGATGGCAGTTTCTTCATGGCAATAATTTTGCAAATAAACTGTTAACAATAAGAGAGGACTTCAAGTAAAGAAGTCACAAATAGATTTTCGATGAATTTCCTAACTTTCGTGGTATTTTGTAGATTCCGAGTGAGAAAATGTTAACAAAATGGCCGCCAAAATCACTTTCATCTTGAGTTGAATTGAGTCAGTACTTTTGAAATTAAAAGCGTCTCAGGAAACATAAGAATGAAGATCGAAGGTCTTTAAATATGGCCACATCACTCGACTGATAAAGGATAATTACTTCATCGCATTCTACCTGAATTTCGGACTTCTTAACCATGGCATTATTTGTAGGACATTATTCTGCAAATGACTCTTATCGTAGAAACATGAATTTCTCTATCATTGTAACAAAACGGAGCCTACGATGATTTTTAAAGTCACATTAAGCTTTCAGTGATGTTGCTTATCGCCATTAAGGTTGCAACGGACGATAACGTCTGTAGAATTCAGGTATGGATGTAGCTTAATGGCTTAATATTATTCACCTGTAAGTTATGCCTTTGTCAATTAATTGTCAGCTCTCACTCTTGAAATATAGGTTCATTTGTGGAAATGTTGTTTTTAATAATAACCCGTTTAATTATTTTGAAAGCAAAGTTTGAACGGAATTTGCGAATGTAACACGTTCATAAAATAACCGTTTGAACTTCTTAGATTGAACTTGATAAGGAACTTTCAAATCAAAAGTTAAAACGTCCAATTTATAATGCCTGGTATTGTCTCAAAAGTCATAAAAATAATAAAAAGTTGTAATATTCTTCATCTCTTGATAGCAACATGGTTGTGGAAGTTAGTTTTCAGAATGCGCCGACAAGTCTGAGGTCATAATCAGTTCCTAGAACAAGGACACCCTGAGCGATAAAATGTTGACATTTAGTTGACCGTGAATTTTCCAAAAGAAGAAATATTTGTTAATACCGAGGTATCTTCGAAGATGTGGAGGTTCTCAAAATTAAAATACGGAAAACCTGGAAATGTAATTCCCTCCCTTCCAATATCTGTGGATCAATTTTTAATGCAATTAAAGTTTTCATTTTAAGACATTTAAATAATTTAACACAATGAATTGTCAAACCCCTGAGGATTCCCTGGAATGTCGGAGTAGTTACCGACGCCAATTTCGCACTCTGAATAAATGTCCAGTTCAAAACATTACTTTTTAAAAGCTAAATTGATATTATGAAGAGAAAATAAAGCTGACTAATTCTTGAGCAGGAACATCATTTCCAGAGTAAATAATCTCCGAATAGACTCTGAAAACAATAAGAATTAAGTTGACTTTTGAAAGACATCACACGCAAATCAAACCAACTCAAATTGACGCAGATCGAAAGACAACTTTAGGTCAGTAAGAATTACTTCAGCCTCGCAGCCAACAACCTAAAGACATCAGGAAATAATTATTTGAAGGAGTGCTTAAAGTGCAAGAGTGCACTCACGGTGTCCAAATCAAGAATTTTAGTTGGAAAAGGATTGTTTGCAAAAAAGGTGGTGTAGGCCTCGATATTGATAGTCAGTTTTCTTCCCTCGATCTCGAAGACTTCATGTGGAGGTGACTTCATGGTTACTTGAATATCTACCGGTTCATTTGGACTTAACTGGATCAGAAAATCACATTTTTAATCAAATATCAACTGGTATTTATAAAACGCATCTTATCCAAACCAGGTTCATGAAGTCTCTGAACGGAGCCGAGTATCTTGCATTTTCAGGATTAGAATAAAACCTGTCAAGCTAAAATACTTCAAACTTTATTTGCAGAATTCCATCTCATATAAATATTAAAACAAATTTTTTCAATTTCATGATCGAATGATAGAAAGCCTTAGAAATGTTAGAAAGCTTACATCATGTCGAGTTATTGTCCACTTCAAATGATTACCAAGATAAAGAGATTGCCAGAGAGTATTGAGGGTGTAATCAGTCAGGAAGACATAAAACATTCTGCTCGTATCTTCCAATTCTTCAATATGCTTCGGCCTGAATGGCCAGTTTTGAAAATTATTTGTGGGCTGGAATGTTCCCTGCATTTAATAAATATTTTTTAAGGCCTTCATTAAAATATTCTCCTCGTGAAATAATTGGAAAGCCACCAACAGCATGTCTTGTTTCTAAGTAATTTTGTCGGAATATGGGCGCCTCCGTTAGTGTGTAATCGAAGGTGAGGGAAGGGAAAAATCCTACCTGGTTAATCACTGCAGCGATTATAATTTCAATATTTTCAATGCGTAATTTTATAAATTTGAACGAAACAAGGATTCTAACGGCTTTGTGGAACATTCGTTTCAAACGAATCTTTCAACTTTACTGTGATTTCATCACAGGCCTGCGTCGAAAAGTCATTTTACAAATAAGGTATTTGACTCAAGAATTGAATGTTTAAATCCTAATTTCCGCGAAAGGTTTTACCTTGCCAAACAAGACACCTTGAATAAAAGAAGAATCCGTCAAGTAGTTTTGAACAGTTTGACTAAAGGAAATACATGCATTTCTTTCACGTTTAATGACATATAATAATAATTTCGTCATTTCATACCTGATGGTTCCATTAACAATTACCCTGATTTCTCCCTCAGCCACGCATTCTACCGAGCTCAATTTAAATGTGCCCCTCTCTTCTCCTGAGAATTCGTTTTAATTTGTATACGCTTTATTGTTAGCAGTTATTAAGTTTTATTATTTAATATTTAATTTATTATTTAATTCGAATGTTGAAGTTCAAGTAAACCTTACCAACGTAAGTCGTCAAGTTAAGAGAAGCATCTCGAATGGTCAAATAAAAGTCAAACTTGTCTTCGGAATTAGAGAAGCTGAATAAAATATAACATTACAAATACTACTGAATCAAATTTAGTTTTTGTTTTATATTTCTAAATTATTACATCAGAAATCTCAGTATGATTTAATAGAACAAATTAAATAACTTTTCAAGTTAAAGCATTTTTTTCTAATCAATTAAGACAAAAAAAAGTGTTTTCTTAGCTCACAGTAATCTGTGGTGGACCTCAGTAGAAGATTCAAGATCCACGTTCACTCCACGGAGTGAAAACGTCAAACCTCCAATTCCTACATTTGTGTTGTCAGGGTTGAAACTTTCATCAAACCACAAAGTGCCTGCCCCTCTTTCCGTTCTGACTCTTCTTACTACATAAAGATCATTATCATGTAAGTTTAATGAATAACAATTAAAGTCAGATGTCATAGTAAAATCATGGTAATTTTAATATTTTTAGTATTTTTAATCAAATAAATAAATAAATGAGTAAAATCATGGTGATGTACAGCGATCTGGTCCCCACTTACTGTTTGGTATGAGTGAATCATTGGAACGAACATTCACTGATGTTTCGTTCTGTCCAAATCTATTGTTGAAAATTGGACTGTGACTTGGAGATTCTGATCTCTCACGATTTACGATGATCCCCACCTTCAATTCTGGTTTGTCACATCTTCTCAGTTGGGTTCTTGAAAATTATGTTGTCTTTCAAGATTTCGTTAAAATCAAGTAAATTTATCAGAATTTATTAAAACATTTGCAGCATCAAAGATTTACTAGAGAAATCGTGATTAGTAATATAATTTCTTTAATATTATAAAATGTGGTGTGTGACGTATTTTGTTTTAGATGGTTTTTCTACATCCTAACAAAATTTATCGAGTGTTGAGATTTATTTATTTATAATTAAATCACTTTTGCCCATCATTTCATTCAAAAGCCGAAGTGACGTTCCAGCACAAACCTGGACAGTTTCACTCTTGTTCCAAGTAGAAACGTTTGGTCAATATCTGGTATGACGAGATGTTGTAAACTCTGTGACAACAGATCCATGCTTTTGTCGACTCCTGAATAAATTAAATTCACAATAGAAATTTGCCGAACACAACAACTTAATTAAAGATCTGCAAAAAACACTTAGGTATTATAGTATTTCCAATGGTAATCGTAACAAGCTTAAATATTGGAACATTAAAAATACCATGGTCGAGCGTTCTCTGAGTAATTCTAAAGGCAAATCCTGGAGAAATTGGCTGATGGGCATCTTCGTTTGGCAGAAAGGCTTGAAAAGAGCATTGCAAAATGGCCAAGATGATTGTAATAGATCGAATCATTTCAATTCTGTTCTTTCAGTCCTCTCAACCCGTTCAACTGAAAGTCGAAAGATCGCCTGACACCTCTTTTAAGAATGACTTGCCTGGTGAACCTACTTAATTGTTCTTCAACATCAACTGAAGTTAAACAGGCTTCTCTTCAAATGAGGAGAAAGTTCATCGCAAAAAAGGCGTTTTAAAGTGTTTATGAATAATATAATTCAAGATTGAAATAAAACTGATTAATTACTGAATATTCTTCTATTTTAAACGCTAATTATGAATATATTTACTTGTCCTACTTAAATGAGCCAAAGAGAGGAATTGATGAGAGAAACAATACGAAGTGGTCACTAGTTCAATAAAAAAGAATATTGTGCATTTGTAAGTTTGATCTAATTTGATACACATAAAAAATGTTCAGCGATATTTCACAGGGACCTCACATTGCTAAAGAAAACAAGTCTGAGTTGAAACAGGGCTCAAGAAATCAATGCGAACATGTGACGTACTGTGTTGCTGACATGAATGCGAGTGATGTTGATTTCGTTCAATTTGATGATGACTCAATGGAAAAGACATCCTCACCACCTTCACTACCACCATCATCGTCGTCGTCATCTCTGACAGCATGTAAAGGAGTGGACAACACGACAAGATTGCTTCATCAAATGTCGCCTTCAATGATAACATCACTGCCCGGAATGAGTTCTTCACCATCGCCTTTCCATCCAAGTCTACCTGCTCTCAAACTCGGAAATGACCAGGTGACTCATAAGAGTGATGGCTTGCGATGCATTAGGAGCTGATTTATTTTCTTTAAATTAGTACTTCTTTAAAGGATAAGTTAATTATTCAGCAAACAAATGATTTTATTTTATAACATTAAAAGAGTGAAAGTGATTATATTTCTATTAAATTTAAAACAATCCACCATATTAAGTAGAGTTAAATATTGTTACTATTGAAACAAATATTTTCTTAGAAGGTTCGTCATTCAGTGGCCACATTTTCCATGCCTTCTTGTGTTGGAAACAATGCCATCAGAAATCGAGGTGTTTTGTTATTAAATTAAGTTATTGATTGTTACGTCGACAGCCTATTATAAGATTATATATCTTAATATTTACAGTCTTGCTATTACGATTAGTAACTATTACTACAAGAAACTATTACTAGAATCAGTACTTTTGATTTTTAACGCCCTCGCTAATGTTTAGGTGACGGGATTCACCAGAGAAGCAAAGAGTTTATGTTCACAGGTAAGTATTTATGATAATTTTGACCTATCAATTGCTTCTGGTATTTTAAAATTGAATAATTGATGTTAGAGAAACTCTCGAAAAAGGATGAAGCAACCATCGAGAATCTCATATCGGCGTACAGAGAATCTGCCAAATTCTTGCTCACATCAGCTGATGAAATGCAAAGACTTTTGGATCAAGTGAAAAAGTAACTAATTTAACATTATTAATTAATTTTAAATAATTTATCAAAGAATGAATCCATAAACTGCATTTTGTTAGCAGGAAAGCTAAATTTCTTAGACCAAATACAGCGAAGTTTCTAATTCGAATGCTTTGATTAATTGGAATTATTAAAAGGAAATACATTTACAGCATTTATGTGTTAAAAGATAATGTATCAACTTTAAATTCTTAAAACTTTGTTTAGTTCCTAAAATAGTTCAACAACTGCTAATAACAGATGTTTAGATAGTTCGAATCAATGATTGTGAGCGCATCATAATCCTGCATTTGATTTGTGTCCCATTCACATCCCCTTGTTTGTGAATCAAAGACGAGACACAATATCTTGCATTTTCATGCGATGTACATTGAAAATATTTATAAATTAAAAGAATATCAACAAAACTTAAGTGCTCATTCAGTTCATGAAATAAACGTCATCTAATGGTAATGTGGGTAAGTATTCTGAAAGTTCTGAAGCTCTCTGAGAGTGTAATCTCCATTTCTTCCTTGGCTGAGATTCGTCGATAAAAAAGGGGGTCCTGTTGCTTGGGTCTGAGATGTTGATGGAAGTTGTTGATTGCTCTCATTGTAAGAGTTGGGGTACGATTCTAAACCTGTTACTTTGTGAATATTAAATAGCATTAAGTTTCAATATGTCCGGAACTTAGGTTAAGAAACGAAATCAAATATTGACTGACCTCCGTAGTTTTGTGATCCCCCATACGTCACTCCAAATATCGGAGAATAGGCGCTAAAACATTTTTTGGATATTTTTAAATTGTAAATTTGTATATTTATTCGGGGGAGAAAGCAATCATCAAAATTTCCAAAATTTCTCTTTCCAAATACCAAAATGACGTCCCCGAATCTAATTGATAGAAAGCATTAACAAACTCACAAATTCGGTCCAGTAAAATGTCCACTGTATAAAGGGCCGCTTGAACGCCAAAAGGGTTCTTCAAATGCCGAGTCTAATTCATAAGAATAAGTTGATTATTTAATATACAGAGCTAATTTAATAAATATTATAAAAGATAATTTCACAATGAAAATAATCTGAGACCTGCTTGGGGAATTTGGTACTGCATGCTTCCTCCGTTCAAAATCGTGTCGCTGTAGTGTCTGAAACAAGAATTGCAAAAAATCATCGTCTCATTTTTAAAACTAAATTATTTTTATTTACCTGCCAATCTTCGGATTGAGGAATTGTTCGTAAGAGTTTCCCTTTGTTGATTCTGTTGTGTCTGCAACGTTTACTGTTTGATGTTCAATGTTCAATTGCAGTTTTCAAAATGGTAGTTAAAGTGACTGTAATATGATAATGAAAACTTTTCTAAGAACTAACAATTCGCATTTTCAATACAAATACTCTTTGCATTCGAATCTTCGTCGTCGTTTTGAAACTTTCTAAAATTGCAAATTTCAATTCGTTTCAACTTTGATGAAATTAATGAAAGTGTTTCTCACACCTCTTCTGCCCTTTGGCGTATTTATTGTGGGTCACTTTTAAGTTCTTCACCTATCAATCAATGAACAATTTGTAACAACTCCATCGCAACGTTTTTAAGTTGGTTTTATTTACTAACCTCTTCGTTTGGTACGTAGTTACTGCCACAAAGGAGGCCTTCTCAAAGTCATAAGAAGACACAAATTCTCGCTCGTGTTGTTGCCCTATCTTGAAGATGGTCAGTCGAGGAACGTAATGGTAGAATGTGTCCAAATATACCTTCAAATTCATTCGCACAAATACATAAATCGTTTGCATTTCCAAAACATCAAATCAAACCTGATTTTTGGGATGATCTCGTTTGTTTGTGACCTTCAATTTGAAAAAATCGACCGAGTTTTCATTCCAGTGCTTTCCGTAATTAGGAGAGTCAGGGTGCATGTATAATTCAGTCACTGCAATTAAACATCAGGATGAAAAGGTTGGTAAGAATCGTATGTTGTAATATTATTATAAGTTACATTCATCTTCGTCATCATTCATGTTATTCCTGTCATTGGAAAGCCATTGTCCATTTACGAATTTCTTGGATCCTCTCCTGATGAAGCTGATGTACAACGAATAAAGTTCGTTGCTTTCAAGATTCTCTAAGTTTGCTTTTATAATAGGAAATAATCTCCTGCAAATTGTACTTTGTTAAAAACATTTAATCGATAATAAAGTGCTAGTAAATAAATAGAAAAACTTACCTTCCCTTGTTGTTCACTATCATCTCATTTCCCAAACCATTGAATTTTTCCCACAGTGCTTCATTTTCTAACTTGGCATTTGGCATGGCTAAACTTGTGGCTTGCTTGTGTCGAACTAACTTTTGTTACAAATCTGTTCTTATCCCCCTTGCAACTCGGCGTAGTTGTGACTTAGAGAAAGTAAATATTCACCAGTAGATCACTCATTCACACACATAACGGAAGCTTGCACCTTGATGAGAACTAATAAATTGTTTTGAACAATGAGATCATATAATCATGTTAACTAGTTTTACATTATATAACAACTTAGTAATACGATTAGTTCAGCGTATGAATTTTTAAGAAGCTTAGTTAAGTTCTTCTACCCATTCTCAAGGGAATTCCTATTGTTCATAAAAATATCAATTTGTTTAAAAATATCACTTGGTTATCATTACATGATCAATATCAACTCATCTTAAATTTCCAAGGCTTTTAATTATTTTGACAAGTTTTTTCCACATTAACTTAACTTCATTAATTTGCCTAAGAAGATGTTTGTCTCAGAAGTTATGCTTCCTTATCGATTTGGTTCCTTTCGTGATTTGCTTGTTTGAGATTTCTTGGAGTTTAATTTAAACGAAAAAGTACACGTGAAGACATTTTTATTTATTGAAAATTCAACACGAGAAACTGAGAACACAAATTTCAAAATGAATGGTAAAGAAAAGAAATTTATTAAAAATCTCTCCTTAAATTATAAATGGAATTATTTGAAGATTCTGCATCTGAAAGGCCAACATTCGATGATTGAATTGGAAAGTCTTTCATGACGGAGAAATTTTCTCGATTTAATGAAGAAGGCCAAACTGCTTCCACTGAAATTTCATAATTTTATAACCTAAGTGCCAACATTTTAATGAGTTTCAATTAGATAACAGCATGTTGATCCCAAATGCTGTGATAAATGAATGCAAACAAGATTTTTTCCATTGAGTCTATTAACCTATGAACATTAATAAATAATTTTTTGTAGGTTATTATATTAATTTTGAAGAAAATGTATAATGTTAAACCAATGAATAAATACCTCTTTCGCAATTGATGTTTGCTGACGGGGATCCGAATGAAGATTTCCTGGAATTGAAACCGCAATGTCACCGTTAGATTTTAGACATTTGGTCATAAAATTTCGTTTATTCTCTACAATTGTATGACTTTATTTCCCAATACAACATGTGATTAGGAACATGTGAGAGTAAAATAAGTGATAAAGAAAACAACTAAAATCAAGATTAGAGGAACCGAGATCCACAGTCTAATCTGCATTAAAGATGCCTTTTAATAGAGAGGTTTGTCATCGTTCTGAGTTAGAAACAGTGGAAGAAAAATGTCCGATTGTGTTTGATCTCGGCGTGGAAACAAATTTGGTTCTACTAATAGCTTCATTCACAAAATTAAAAAATGGGACCAGTTCAAATATTCTGTCAGTTTAGAAAAGAGTTGAACTACTTTCTTAAGAAAACCATCTAGCACAGCTTAATTAAGGACAGATTTTAATCAGACATTAAAAACAAGGTCCATTTAATATTCCGAATGATTGCTATTTTCTCCTTTAAGATTATAAATTAGATTATTTGCAGCAACAACAAAAATTGTGTAAGTGAATGTTCTGAAGTTACCTCTCTTGGAAGCCCTTAGCAAAAGGATTGTACTTGACCTTGAGGTTTGTTACCTGAACCAAGAAACGTTCATTTATTAATAAAAGTCCACAAAAGTCCTCCTCAATGCGACCACCAACAAGGTCTCCCATAAAATTTCTCAGTGGCGCCTTTTCAGGAATCGCCTGACTTCTTTTACGACTTTCTCAGAATAACTCATTATTCTACATAAACTCGGTACGATTTTGTTAGACACCATTTAGAATATTCTTTTATTCTTAAATGATTCGTCCAGTGAAACTGTTTCTGAGAATGAGTGAAAACAAATAAATGAATTTCCGCCGTTGTTGAAGCTGAATTTTAAATTTTTATTTGGTGATGATCAGTGCCATTACACCGTTAAATCCAGGTTTTAGACATTCAAATGAATTTCTAAAAATGCCATCAAACAAAAATGTTTGGTTTATTTGGCACCAATCTTATACTCATACTAAACAAGCATTTCCTGTCTCTCTGCGCATTAAGAATATTTGCATATTTGATGTAAACATATAAACTTGTTTGTTCAGAACCTGTTGTACCTCATCCGTTTAATACGAAGTTAATCTTATTAAGTAACATAAATTCAACTTGATCCTCCGTTATATGCAAAAATACAGGAGATTATGAAATGTTATGTAATGGCATCTAATGGCGAGGTTTGAACACCTAACGAACTTACACAACAATAATCGATTACCTCTTCATTTTGGTAGGCCGTAACAGCTACGAAGGAAGCCTTCTCGAAGCAATAGTCAGCAATAACAATGTTTTCTTCGTTGTTCTTCTTGTTTCCTATCCTAACAACTGCCACTCGTGGTATGTACTTGTGCAGTGAATCCAAGTAAATCTTCGATTCAATTCATTATCTTAATATGAATGTTCAAATGGAAATGCTCTCTCATGTTACGTAACAACTTAAAACTTTCCTTATAAATGAATTTGAGGCGATTTGAACGATTTTAAATCAAACCTGATCAAAGGGGCATCCATTTTTGTTAGAAATTTTCACTCTTGTGAAAGCGATTGGTTTGCTGTTCCAATGTCTGCCGAAATTTGGCGAATCCGGATGTTGGTAAGAAGCAGAGCACCCGATGCCTGCAATATCAGTTCCTGGCTGAGCGAAGTCATTAAATACATTATAAGTACAACTTGACTGGCAAGTTGCACGCTCATCCTTAGGTGATTCGCTGTGGTCTGGTGCTGAGATCTCTGAATAATTGGCAGAATTTTGTATGCGGATGCAATCGTGTTGGTAGTTGTTCGAAGTTCTTGACATTTTGAAAAAGTCAAAAAAGTTGTTGGCGTTGTTGAAGGTTTTTGATTTTTTGGCGCCACTGCAATCCAACGTCGAAACTCTCTTCGATGACCTTAAATACAGGTTGTGCATCTGCTTTGGAACTTCTTTGAAAATATTCGAACAGCCTTCCAATCCTTTCATTGAATCGATGTTCTGAGAGGAGATTTCATGAATAATTTTGATAGAATTACATTTTCCTCCGTTTGGAGTCCACTCCCCGTTCACAAATTTCCATTTGTTTGAGTCAACCTTGAGGAAATCCAAGAACACAGAATAAAAACTTTCTGGTTCGAGTCCTTGGATTTTCACTCTCAACACCGGAAACATGCGTCTGTGGAAGAACAATTAAGTGATGCACAAATTGTTGACTAATTGTTAATTTAATGCCAGTATAATTGTATATCTATGATTCGAGTGGAATATTATCACCTGCCACTTTTAGTGACTATCATTTCATTGGTGACCTCATTAAACTCCTCCCAGAGTGCTTCGTCCTCCAATTGGAAGATGATGTTCATGCACTGGTTTCGTTGGGCAACAGGGAAGTTTGATTGATGTGGATGAGGGAAGAAAGCGGGCAGATGATGATGACCCACTGGAAGGTGACTTGAGTGACTAGCAGAAGAGTCGCACGGAGTTCCATCCCAAAGTTCCTTATCTTGGAGAAAATGGCTTCTGTTGTGCAGTGAGGAGTCAGTCCAATACTGGCCACTGAAGAACCAATCAGTGTGCGGAGTTTTATCTTCCTCCTGACAAAACATTGGCTTCAAGAATGCGTTATCGAATCCACAATTTCCGTGAAATGCTTGTTGGTTCATGAAGCTGTGGTGAGAGTAGCCCATTTGCTCATCTCGTGCGCGACACAATTCATCCATATTGTTAAGTGAAGTATTGACCTAACTTACGTTCACCTAATTTATTTATATAGAAATATTTACTCTCTAAATATTTATCACAATCTCTTTTGACAATTCTCCTCCAATTGGCAGGGATATGTCCCCGGGCGGGACATATTTTTCAACCATCCAATCAGAAAGTAGATGACGATTAGGTGAAGGTGCCATTGGCATGACTTAAAGAACACGGCATCATGTTGCCATTAATATAATGTTCTGTAAATAATAAAATTCTTTTGCCAAGTTACATTTGTTTTAAATAATAACAAATAATAAAGGCGATTTAAGTCACAAATATCTAGGATGGTCAATGAAGGTGCTGAGTGTACGGTCCTTAAGAGAATTGTTCCCACCTTATCAACTACTATATGAATACGGATTACTTTTTGTTGCTTCATTTTCAAAATGATGGCCAACATCTATTTGCTAAGAAAAAGGAATATGGTTGAATATTTGCAAATAAAAACGCAACTACAAAGCAACTCAGCCCCGCCTCATTCGGTAATTCTTTTCCAAGGACTTAGCTCCAGTTTTGAAAGATATTTAGTGTACACACTGGGACTTCCTTGATCATGAATTTGTGTTTGTCTTGATTGAGGATCATAAAGATGATCAAGAGATGTTGAGGCTGTTTGCGCAGATCGGGATAAACTGAGAATCTTAGCAACATAACCATCCCCGCTAATTACAAATCTCCTCTGCAACCACCTATCCAATGAACAGCTCTTACCACGACCCACAATGATTGCTTATAATGAACTCATGCGAGTGAATGTTGTTACTATTTCAGAAGGACATGACATTGTCGTGATCAGCTCTCGACGAAAGTCTTCTGCTAATTTGCCGCTAAAAGGCCATGAATTTGCTAAGCAAAACCACGTGGAAGACACACCGAGATCTGATTAATCTCATCACCTACCTGCCAACAGATGTTCGAACACGCATCAAATAGATCTAAATAATTGGTTGCAAAAATATTAATAAAATGCAAATACTAAAAATGTGCTTTTGATCACGGCGTGGAGGATTAGAAATTTCGAATTCAGCCAATAAATTACTAACATGCAGATTATGAATGTGTTAAATTCTTTCACACATAATAATTACGAGAGTTTTAATTTTATAAAAAAAAATTGTATGTTGTTCAAAAGAGTGACATTTTTTGTATCCACAGGAGTTATGACGTAAGTAATACAAAAGTGCCCATATTTTGAATAAAAGCATGGAACGTACCGTTCCAAGAAAAAAACGTGAATGAGTCCTGGCTAATGGTAGTAACAAATTTATTGAGCTAAAGAATTCTTAAACAAAATTAATAAAAATATCAATTTAACCCCATGCGAAAAATGTTAGTCATAAATTATTTAACATTCCTCAATTACCTGAATGAGCAGAGCTGCTCGTTAGCAATAATAAATTTCAACCAGACAATAATAAATTGATAGTCTCTGATCTACTGATCAATAAAATGCATTACTTTCATGTTTTATTTCATGTATAGGGTCGTAACTTCGGTAAAACTACCGTATTTCCCCAATTATGAGACACTCCCACGTATACTCGCTCGAAAAAATTGGGTTCTACTGGACCAAATTTAAAAATAAGTGCATCTGATTAATCACAAGACATTCAGCAGCATCCCCAATACTTTGAATAGGTTGAATTTTTTTAAATTATGTTCCATATAACTGTTTTTAGCCGATTTGTGAAGCAAAATAATTCGGACTTATTTTTAAACCAAAGTTGCAAAGAAAATGATATATGTAATAAATCTATTCTTCGTTAATTATTAACTTTAATATGGATCACTGATTTTCGGATTGTCTGGGATCGGGAAACCAAAATATCTTACTTTTTGATTCACCCCGCTGCTCAATGTTCGCAATTTCATTACGTTGTTAATGTCCTATTTCGTGATCTTGCGCGCGAACATATCAAATGTTGAATAAAGCCAACTAAATTGACCTATCGGCATGGACTTAATCGTCAAGATATGATGAGGGCAATAACAAAATACTACAACTAAATCGACATTTCTCAGACACTATAATAAATAAATTGTCCTTGTGAACTTTCTATCACGAATAGCAAGCAACATTTAGTTACCAATATAACTCATACCAGCAACAACAATACTTGCAGTCGCTACAGCAATCAGCAGCATCACATCACATCACCTACCTTAAGAACCCATTCTTAGAAACCCATCGAGAATCCAAGTAAAAAAGATTTTATTTCCTGGGCTCTAACAGCTTTTATTTTTGCTACAACGCATACAAGACTTTAAACAGCATTGATCCGGGTTGATAACGGCTATGCAGGATGTACAATTCATACCAAGTGCAATCTATGAGATGTTAAGACATGTAAAACAAAGCTTCAAGTAATAAATACATCACACTTTAAAAATTCACTTTCTACTTCTCTAGATGACTCTCATTCGACGTTTTTGAAGAACTTTTAACTAAAGCCAAACTTTTGGATGTATTTAAGAGAGGTCAAGAGTTCATGGTCATTGTGGGGACGTGCAACATTCAAACATTCGAACGTCAGGATATGAATATGAAACAAATGACCTTGAAATCCAAGTTTGTCACGGTAGTGAACGAGATATGTCTTAGTGTTTATCGCGAACTAGACGAGTACAACTTCAAAAGGAAACGAATGTCGGAGTACAATGCCTTGAGATCGACAATTATCCTGAAATTTAATTTACATTAATATCAGACCAACTTCTCAAATTGACATCATCTATATAAATTATGTTCATATGAGAACGCAAGAACGTATTAACACCAACGTAATACTCGTGCAATAAAATTGAAATGGCCGTTCAAAACACCACCGAGAAAAAAAGGGTCGCAGAGTATTTTCCAAGATCATTGCAGGTCATTCACGTGCCTTTTAAGAAGACCAAGGTAGTTTAAACTTAATGGAGACATTAAACGATCGAGTAAAGAAAACAAATTTTAAAATAAATACAGAACAAACGGTGAACGCCTCGCAGAAATTTCCTTTTGCGGCCTCACGAGTTGCATCTTCCCGATCGATTCAAGTGCTTTTTGCAGAAAATAAAAACTTTGGACCAACAAAAGAATGAATAAAAGTAGACTCATTAATATCGTACTATGCAAGCTTCGTTCGCTACGGAGTTCGAAGCCTTCAGCAGGACGTAAGCAATATCAAACATACAATCGGTGCAAAAAAATTTGCAAACAATAAAAAGCATTAAAATTCATTAAGCTCCTCTATGTGAAGACCTTACAATGTCATGCATCTAACAGCTAACAGGCAAGAGTTGGTGAGGGCTTCATCTTGAAGATCACAGAAAATTCCTAGCATCACAACTTAGTTGCTTCCTGACCAGCTCTCACTGCTTCTGTAGGAGTCGAAAATTTGTGAAAAGAATCCCGTAAATTGGCAGAACGCACTGGATCTTGGTTTGCATTCCTTCTCCTATTGTCAATTTTGCCTTCAAAAGCATCGTCATCTATAAGAGGAAAGCTATCGAACTGCTTCATCACTTCGAGAGAGGCTCCGTCGCAAATTTCTCCATTCTTCTTTGAAATATTACAGCAATCCAAGGTATCCAATGTCGTCTCGACAGATTCATCTCGTTCGCTCGACTCCTCGTCGACGGCCGACGTTTTCAGAATGCAATCCGAACTACTGGCAGCGGAATGAGCCCCCTTCGTTTTTGCCTCATCATCCTTCGGAGGCGGCTGGAAGGCGACCGTCGGACAAAGGACATTCGTTTCCTCTACAATGACCAAACTCATTCGCTTGCTCGATTCTGCATCGCCATCCTAATACGAGGAATAATAATTAATAATATTCAATAAGTTATACTTAAAATAATTACTAATTTAAATACAGAAGTCACAAAATGTAAGAAACAAATACAAGACAAAATATTTCAAATGGATTTCTGAATATTTATCAGATCAATAAATTCCAAACTTGCCTCTTTATATTTAATTATGAACATAACTTGATGCCTTTGTCCTTTAATAACATGTTTTCCAAATCTTCAGACATCCACTCTTACATCATGGATCATCCAATCAATTCAGATCTGAATTTTCCCGTACCACCTTCAAAAAATTCTCCATATGTTGTCGAGGTCCACTCTTGTTCTCCTCTCTACCATCATCCCTTACTTCTGTAAACAGTCTCTCAATATTTAAATCCAGTCTTAAACAATACATTCTGTCGAGTTGTTGAGATTTACATTTCCTCACCCCTTTACCTGTTGTATCATTTATTTTACCTGTTGTATCATTTATTTTATCTGTTGTATCATTTATTTTACCTGTTGTATCATTTATTTTACCTGTTGTATCATTTATTTTACCTGTTGTATCATTTATTTTATCTGTTGTATCATTTATTTTATCTGTTGTATCATTTATTTTACCTGTTGTATCATTTATTTTATCTGTTGTATCATTTATTTTACCTGTTGTATCATTTATTTTATCTGTTGTATCATTTATTTTATCTGTTGTATCATTTATTTTATCTGTTGTATCATTTATTTTATCTGTTGTATCATTTATTTTATCTGTTGTATCATTTATTTTATC